>WWET01002718.1:61241-75742 GCA_011038615.1 Limnodynastes dumerilii | reverse complement strand
CGCCGGGCAACATCTGCCCGGCGCATGTGCATTAGAGCTACGGCCGCCGTACTAGCGACAGCGGCCGTAGCTCTGGATCAGGCCCATAGATACATTTCTTTGCTGGAGACAGACACAAATTCTCTATGCTCCCAAGCCTGTCTCTTCTATAAGATGCAGGAGTGTAGAAGAATATTGATTAGTAGTGGTGCTATAATGATTGCATTACTAAAATTTCAATTCAGAGCATTGTTTGTTAATTTTGGTGAGTGAGGAATGAAGGTAAATATGTAGCCACCTCCTCCATTTGAGGTTAAAATGTTGTTTGATCACTGTTCCTGTTCAGGTCATAGTTTGCAGAAAGCTACTGTATGGTTGTGGGACATCCCTTTTTCAGTTTCAGATTGAGTTTTTGACCTGCCTTAAGTGCATATTTTAGGTACATATATATCCTATACTATGCCAGCCAAAAGTGTGAGACTCTGAGGACTTCATTTACTAAGGTCGATTTTTTTATAGCGATTCAACATCGATCATCATCGCTAATCATACTTCTTTAAGGGAAAGCATGGCCATGTGTTTGTGGTCATGCTAATCCTTATAGTTGTTAAGAGGAAGGGTGAAAGTTATAAGAACGGTTACCAGGCGCAGAGTCTGTTATCAGGTGGTGTTCACCAGGGCCCCTGATGGTGGGGATTGAATTGGCTGCGCCCAAACAACAGGTCGTGGTCCCCGGAACCGAACTCGTAGAAGAAGAAAATACTTAAAACAAGACTGAACAACAGGTTGAGCAGAAAGCGGGAAAAGACAAGTCAGAAGGGACTGACTTGTGACGAACCACACTAAACACATAGACGGAACAAAGGACTAAAGGGAATCACAAAGACAAACTGGACAGACAGGACTCACCAGGACCCACACTCACGCAATCACACAGCGGAACTCCGGAGGGGTAACAGTAACAGGCACATGTGTAACGTGTAATAAAATATTAAATAAATGTTGCGACTCACCGTTTAGCAGTCATCTGTCTTGGGATGACTTGCTTAAGTTGTCAGCTTCTTTTGAAGATCATGTCGCTGGAGGATGCTTGTCACCTTGCTTGCAGAAGTTCCCCCGATGCTGGCAGCAGGTCTTCAGCCTCTTCTGGCCCTTTCCACGATGCACCCCTTCTTCCTCCTCGGTGTCCCCGCTCCTAATGACGGGTCTGTCGCTAGAGGGCCCCCTCTTATAGAAAAAGTAATGTCATAGGGGGCTCTAGTGAGCGCTCTAGTGTTTATGACGTAATTTTTACTATAAAAGGAGGCCCCCGATTGAAAGACTTGTCATTAGGAGCGTGGACACCGAGAAGGAAGAAGGGGTGCGTCGCGGAAAGGACCAGAAGAGGCCGAAGACCTGCTGCCAGCACCGGGGGAACTTCTGCAAGCAAGGTGACAAGCATCCTCCTGCAACATGGAATGAAGATCTTCAAAAGAAGCTGACAATCCAAGCAAGTCATCCCAAGACAGATGACTGCTAAACGGTGAGTCGCGACATTTATTTAATAATGGCTAATACACTTTAGGGGACATTGTAGGACGGTGGCACCATTTTAAGCAAGCATTTTGTACACATTTTATTCTGTGTTTTACATGTACTGTTAGGTCATTTCATATTGCAAGGTTTATGTGGGTACTTTTTTAAATTTTTTACGGACACAACACATTTGCAGGGAGATTTCTATCACTTATCAGGCTGCTGCTTACACTACTATAAGGATTAGCATGACCACAAACACATGGCCATGTGTTTCCTTATAGAAGTATATGCGTCGGCAGGATAAGTGATAGGAAAATGCATGTAGTGGTTTTTTTACTTGGTGAAAAAAACAATGTCAACTATGATGACATGTGTTTTTCTATTAAAGTGTGAGGCGCTTTCTAGGAAAGTGCCTCACACAGGAGGCGATTTTTTTTTTAAGCCCTCACGCATCGCACTAGAGACAATTTAGTCAAATCGCCTTTAGTGAATGAACCGTGTATGGGCCAGTGGTTCCCAAACTTTCTCAGTTCGAGGTACCCTTAGGATCTTCATATTTTTTTCAAGGCACCCTGAAGACAAAAATAGAATAGAATAGAAAATAGAAACATCCCACGGCACCCCAGGAAGCCACGGGGCACAGTTTGAGAACCACTGGTATAGGCAATATTAGAAAAGTCGGGACTGGGAGGGTAGAGCGATGTAGATCGATCAACGATGGTGAAAAAACAGCTAAAGTTCTGGTACTTTGGGCGATTTTGCCAAAATCGACCTTAGTAAATGAGGCCCTGAGACTCTATGGGCCTGATTCAATTAGAAATTTGCACGGCAATAGATGGGAAAAAGTTTGCGGTTTCCGTCTTTTACAATAGCTGATTTTTATGCGCGTCTCTATGAGATGTGAATAAAAACACAAAAAATAAAATAAAAAATGCACAATTAGCTTCGCACCGCAAATAACATGGGTGCGAGGCTAAATGAAACAGGCCCTATGGGTTAGAATCACTATAGGATGTTAACCGTCATTAAAACTACCAGAATAGTCATTTCCACAAACCGCCACTTTACAAACTGCCATCCCAATTTTTGCTATGATGAACTTAAAACCACCGGATTACAAAGCTGAGGTTTTCAAAACTAACAGTAAACCCCATTCAAACGGCCAAAACAAAAGAGGTAGTTGTGAGTTCCAAAAAAATAAAAAACTAACTATACTAACAATACAAACGCCCACACCACACTCACAAACACTAAATACAAAGGACAATTAAAAAACTAAACAAAAAAAAACAAAAAATAAACAGACCAGGAACCAAAAATAGGAATTCTCACACACCAAGCAGGTAAAAAAAACCCCCAGCAAAATAGCTTACACAAAAGTAATAGCTCAAAGTTAATGAGAAAATTCCCAGGCTCATATATTGCTTGTCATGTTAAATCTCCTGACTGGTAAACTAGCCTGTAGGAACCAGCTAGAGAAAGCATGATTTTTATTTTTGGCATTTTAAATCAAAACCACTGCCTTTTACATACAAATCGGCAGCTGTTTGAAGGTTTACATGACTGCCAATTTTAAATATTAGAATACTTAATAGTAAATTGGGCACCAAAATCACTGGAAGTATGTGACAATGTGACAACACGATATATGATAGTAACCCTAGCGTAGCAAGATTTGTACGGAACTCAGTTCCGTACAAGCCCATTTAAGAACAAATGGGCTGTGCTTCCCCTCCACCCGCTAAAGTTGGTGGAGGGAAGCATGGTAATTGTACAGTGTGGGAGGGGCTCCCACACTGGTGTGGATCAGCGGTTGAACGGACTGCTGATCCGGCCGCTGGACTTAAAGCAGGCTTATGGCAGCGTAAGCTAAGAGAGAGGGGATTGACAGGGGGTGTGCACTGTGTACGGAAAGCGTGCGGTGGTCTGAATCTGGTCCTAAGACATTAATGGCTCAGTGTGTAGCATTTGTGCATTGCAGTGCTCAGGTCATGGGTTTGATTCCCAGACTAGACTTTTATTGTGTGGAGTTTGTATGTTCTTCCCGTGTCTGTGTGGGATTCCTCCAGGTGCTCCGGTTTCCTTCCACACTCCAAAAACATACTGGTAGGTTAATTATGCACTGTGCACTAAATAACCCCAGTCTGAGAGTGTGTGTATATATGTATGTGTTAGGGACCTTATGTAGCTCCAATAGGGGTAGGTGCTGATGTGAATGTCTAATGTTCTCTGTAAAGCGCAGTGAGCAGTTTGTGGTGCTATATAAAGAAGAGATGATAAAATAAATCTGAACTGTATATAAATCATTCATTTCCACAGTATAAATATTTTACCATTGGTTGAATTATTTCCTTGTAATGATGTTATACATGGGGGATATGAGGATAATTGTGATCACTGAGCCTCAGTGGTGCAGGACAGACTATAGGAATTGTCCTAGAAGGGATGAACTGGATTAGAACCTCATTAGTGTACACATTGGCGCTGAACATGGTACAATCACCAGGTTGACTATTAATTCCTTTGGACAGTGCTATCGCTGCTTATTCTTTGTGTGATGCAATGATACGTACTTTGAGGCTTTGCAGGACACAGGAACTTTTTGGTAGTGTCAAATTCTGAAATAGAAACAGAAAGGTTAATACATTTACTGGGAATTACAAGGAAGACTATAAAAAATTAAATTTAAACATGAAGCCAGGAAGACTGGATATCAAAGGAAACATAGAGATAGTTTTTTACATTATACTACTTGTTATTATTGTCAATTGAACACATTTAAATCACAGCTGCTTCAGTATGCCCCCAGCATCACATTGTCACACCAACTGCATTGGACCATTACTATCATTGATGGAGCAAACATTGGTGGGACCCTTTGTAAAAATATGCTTTGAGCCCCTCTGACAGTGCCTTAAGTCCATTACATTGGTTCCCCTAGGTCCAGCATAACCCACCGAACCAGCCAAAACACACCAGGGACCACGGCAAATAAGCTGCCTCTAGGTGACCAGGCCCCAGCCTATTGAAGCAATTTACTTATGATGTCGCTGGTGACTAGAGGCAGCTCTTCACTGTCTTAGCCATTCTCTAGAGGTCATCTTGCAAGACCTTCACTACAGCTCTGTTTTGCTAAATGTCACTACACAGAGCGGACACTGACTGAATGGTCAGTGTCCGCTCTGTGTAGCGGACACTGGAGAAAAGGGCTGATCAATCCTGCTGCCAGCACTGACCGTGGAGGGATACGGTCCATGTGCTCGATGCTTACTTGATAGACGGATTGGAAGTTCAACACTGCTGGATCGCTGGAGTGAAGATCAATGATTCTGCACTCTACAGTGATGAATGTTGATAAAATGGCTTTATTTCCCGTATACCACACCTATGGAGGCATACGGCCGCATGCTGGACGCTTAACTGACAGATGGATGGGAGCCAGACACTGCTGGATCACTGGAGTGAAGGTCGTTGAGGACACTGGATCTGTGATTCTGCTCTCTATGGGAATGCCGGATATACACAACTCAACATAGAAGAAGGTAAAATTAATTCAAATGAAAAACAGCTCCAGGTACCCATCCAAATGCCAGATACCTTAAGCTGCTTTCATTTTCATTTTGACACCTTCAGTTAATATTAACTTTTTCTATTTGTTCTTTGTTTTAATCAGCATTTATTTTATTCACCTCCTTCCATGCTAAAAACTTCATATCATGCTTATTTCTGCTTATTTGGGGTTGATACGTTCACCCTCTAATTTTTTCTACTTGATTTTTTCTGCCCATCTTATTGCTTGTCCATGAGTTAAAGATATCAGGCCGGATTCACATCTAAGAAATCGAGTTGACATCAGCACGCTAGGTATAGAAGTCAGATGAATGTTGGTACTAATATTACTGCATCGCAAAGCAGCCACCTGAGGCTGCGCTCAGTGTGGAAATAAACGTCCCATGTGTGATGGGTGTGACCTCCCAGTGACACTACACCAACTTAACACTAACATAGCGGCGAAATTAAGAGACACAACAACCTTTATTGGGAAGTTAAATTAATTTTATTGAAATTAATAACTGTGATTGGTTAAGCCAATTAAAATTAAATTTGATGGGGGCCAAGAAAGCAGGTATAATGTAGATGCTTAATTATACAAGAATCACACGTGCATAAAATAACATAACAATTGGTTATGTGTGCAGCTAGTATAAATTCAACCAAAACTAAAAAGCCTTCGGCACAGTGCTTCGACCAAGCACCACGCGAGGCCGTCCCTATAGACGTGCCTACAACCTCAGGCGAGAAAAACACATAAACAATACGGTTACCTTTTGTAACCTTGAAAAATGCCCATAGGCGAACTTTGACTCATCAGTCAACAAATAAAGCAACACAATGCTTAATCAAAACAACCTGCTTTCCGCTGGTCAACCATTCTTGGATACCCTTATCCGAGACTTATACACTTAAAGAGAATTTTAAGGGGAAGGGAGGGTGGGAGAATCCAGAAGGAGAAAGGAGGACGTCCTAGGGTCCAGGCTGGTTTTTATTCCAGAGAGGCCCCAGCACCTCCCACTCCCCCTGGACCAATGGACTACGACCAAGGTGAGTGGCACCATTCGGCCCACCCACACACTGGGAGTTTATCTTTGCTCGGGCTAAATTAATTAACCCTCCGCATCACTTATCTTCCGCAAGGGGAACAGGGCCACCCACCATGTGTATGAGATACAGGCTGGGTTTAGCTCTTACATGCATTGCGTGGGGAATAGTAAGGGTGCCTCCAGGACACAGAACACTATAGGCCATATCCAGAGCTACGTTTCCATAGCGTTTCAAGACGTAGCATATTTACCATGCGCTCCCCTCAGCACTCCGCTCGCTCGTACGTACTTTGGCCGTTTTACGTTTGCCGAACCCTGCCTTAATTTTACGCTGCGTAAGTACTGAAGTACATTCATGCTTTACGTACATAACCTGCCTAAGCACACCCATACTGTATGATTTAAATGCCTTCACCCCGCCTCCGAAGCGCAATTACGGGTGTCGTATGGTTGGCACGCCCCTTTGTTTGTAGTTCCGCTTTTCATACATGACACACACAATAAATACTAATGGGCGATTTTACATCAGCGGCTTGCGTAAAATCGCTTGCGTACGTAGCTCTGGATCGACCCCTATTTATGTAACGGTAATGTGAATCATAAATTCCGTACATTAAAATTCGTTGCAGAGGCTACGTACAGAATTTTAAAGGCAATCTGGATACGGGCTGCGAAATTGGTCATTTAGAAATAAAGACAATCAAAAGCTAATTTTTGTCTGTCTCTATTTTGAAAATGTGTAAACTGTTCTACTGTATTGGCCTCAACCATCTCAGATGGGAGAATATTCCACTTATCTATCACCCTTTTTAGAATGGATAAGTATGCTGATCGGCATATTTACCCATTCATTTTTCAGAAAAACCGCCGCAAACCCGCCACACCTACCGGAAAGGTGAGTAACACTCTCAGAGAACTTTTAGGGTTAAGCAGGGAGGGTTAGGATAATGAAAGGGGAGGGTTAGAGTAATGGAATGAGAGGACAAAAGCAAGGGGGAGGGGAAACAGGTGCTGTGGACCCTAAATAGTGGCAAAGGATAAAAAGTCTTCCAACTAATGTTCAATTAAAGTGTTTTCAAAAGGAGAGTATCTTCAAAAAAGAAATAAATAGTCCTTCAGTGTTTTCCTCTTTCTAGTATTCTCTCCAACGATAGCACAAATAGAAGGTGAGAGTGATAAAAAGAAACAATTTTTTACACACTGAAAACAAAACAATGAACCACATGTAAACAAAATATTAAAACGAGGGAAGGAACTCCGTGCAGATGGAAAGAGCCGTCATTTGAAGTCCGTCCGTCAGAAGCCAAGGGAGAAGTCCGCAACTGTTGCTGCACTTGGATGACGCATTTCGGACGGGGACACCCTTTCTCAAATCCGGTGCAGCTCTATAATGTACGGGGGTTTTTTAAGGTTGATTGATGCGCGTTGATTGGAGATATTCAACAACTGTGAAGTGTTGCAATGTCTAATCTTCTCATACAAAGTTGCATTGTCCAATGATCTTACTATTCTAACCTTTTGCCACTATGTATATTTCATATATAATCATGGATAAGTTGAAAAATGAAAGTAGAAGTTGGTAAACACTTTTTGGAGTGTTATTAGACAGGACCTTCAACAGATTTGTGGAAGAGTGGGGGCGGCAGAGAATCGGATCTCTGAATTTGAGGACCTTACTGGCCCAATGAGAGAACAAATGGACGCTCTCACTTCTCAAACAAATTCCTGGAAGGCCAAAATATTAGTTTTAGAGGGCCGGCTGAGGCGTAACAATATAAGATTTGTGGGGCTTCCTGAGAGAGCTGACCCAGCACGTTTCCTGGAGGATCTCCTGATTCGCGAGTACGGCAGGGAGTCTTTCTCTACTCAGTTTGCTATAGAGAGAGCGCATCATCTGCCTCCACAGGCCCCGCTGCCAAGGGCCCCACAGCACACTTTAATTGCCAGGATACTTCACTTTCGGGATTGGGACTCCATTCTTCGCCTCTCCAGACAGAAAGGACCTATCAAGATGGATAATGCCACCATCTCAGCGTGCCCCGACTTTGCCATGGAGGTACAAAAATCAAGGGCACAGTTTCTTCCTGCAAAGCCTCGACTTAGAGAACTCCAACTTCCGTACGCCATGTTGTTTCCAGCGAAGTTGAGGGTTGTCGCGGACGGCACCTCGCACTTCTTCAACACTCCAAAGGAAGCAATAGATTGGATTGATCGTGGGGGTGGCGGAAGACGGTAGCATCCATCGTGATAAAAGACTGGAAGTTATTCTCTTTGCTGGGGACTTCTGTAATGTGTCTATACTGCGATAAGTATATATGACAGTAGTAACAGTATATAATTGCTGTGTAATACCTTTCTCTCTCCTTTAGCATATTTAGTGTATGTTCTCAGGTTATTGCTCCTTTTGTTGTTAGAACGGTGTGGCCGCCTAATGGGAGCTGCTTCTTAGAGCTTTAGTGATTAGCTCCCATATTTGGGTCAAAAAGATTCAAATAGATAGTAGTATTATTAGTATTAGTAAGTATTTTTGCTACGTCTAGATTTGGTTAGGCGTATTTTTGGGATAGTTGGGCCTCAGGTATTGCTCGAGTTGGGATGGGTAATACAGGGTGGGTTTAGGCAGGGTTAGGGTGGTTTATATTTTTTGTTGCAATGGTTTTTCTGGGCATCTGGTATTCACTAACTAATACAGCAAATAAGACACCTGGTTATATGCTTTTTCTAACCTATTGATATGTATGTGACAGGGGTGGTAGGTTGGATATGCTCCTGCTGATTAAAGGGGCAGTTGGATCTCTGGGTGAATGTAACTCTCCTCTGACAGTGTGTTTTAGTGGGCTATGGCGGGTACTTTGAGATTGTGGACATGGAACACTCGAGGGCTGAATGACAGAATCAAAAGGTCTTTGGTGATGAATCATGTTTGCAAGCACAGAGTAGACATTGTGTGTTTGGTAGAAACACACTTGACGGGTGGCCGTCTGCTAGCTCTTAAGAAACAATGGGTGGGCTGGGCGTACCACTCCACTTGCACTTCTAACTCCCGTGGAGTCTCGATTCTTATTAATAAGAATGTTAAATTTTCACCTGGCACAGTTCAAACAGACCCTTACGGTCGGTATGTATTTATAAATGGTATGCTGGATTTGGTTCCGATCCTGCTCCTGGGAATCTATGTACCCCCCCCTACTCCCATGAATGTTTTGGAGAAGGCCGCTATATTTATGGCAAACTTTCCTGATACCCCAGTGCTTTGTTTTGGGGATTTTAATAATGTCCCTAATGCTGACTTGGATAGATGGAGGGAAACTCCTTCTGTTATAACCCAATCTGTTACCCCTTTTTCTAAGTTTATTGACACATTAGGCCTGGTGGATGTATGGCGACATATTATCCCCAAATCCCGCCAGTACTCCTGCCATTCAGCCTTGCATCAAGCGCTCTCCCGGATAGACCTGATTTTTGGCTTCCAGATCCTTAGTGCCACATGTAGTTACGTTAGAGTACCTCTATAAAGGTATCTCTGATCATTCCTCAGTTATGATGGATATTTCTATTGTTGAAAACTGTGGCCAGAGGTTTTGGAAGTTAAACCCCTTTTGGTTGGAACTGACGGGAACGGATGCAGACCTGATCTCGGACTGGGAGGCTTACTTTGGGGATAATAAGGAAACAACTGATGTGACGGTGGTGTGGGACGCCTTTAAGGTGGTCCTGCGCGGCACTATGATACAGAGGATAAAAAGTTTCATAGAGCGGAGTAGGAATCCTTAGAGCAGAAGTTTAGATACTTAGAGGCGTGGTACGTGCGTTCTCATTGATTTGAGAATAGACAGGCCTGGTTACTTGTGCAGAAGGAGTGGTCGGATCATCTCTTTGCCAAATCCCGGAGACGTCTTTTATTTCTGGGTCACTTAAATTACTATCAGGCGGATGTGAGTGGGGCTTATTTGGCATATTTGGCAAAAGGTGAGAGGTCTCAGGGTCACATACTGGAAATCCTTGACAATAATGGGGTGAAGCGGTCTAGGACCCCGGACATAGCTCAAGTTTTTTTCCATTACTTTACTTCGGCCTATGCCTCTAGGGCTACATATTCTTTAGATGACCTCAGGGCTTATTTACGTGGTGCTGACTTACCTAGGCTTTCTGATGAGGCAGTGGCTAGTTTGGAAGCCCCATTTACTGCTGAGGTGGGAGAGGCATTAAAATCTTTTCCTAATCATAAAGCCCCTGGAATTGATGGTTTGCCCATTGAACTGTATAAACAATTTCAATCTTTTTATATCCCACATTTGCTAGAACTTTATGAGTGGTTGCTGGAACAGGGCTCGCTTCCACCATCTATGTCAGAGACCTTGGTTGTGTTAATATCAAAAGCAGGTAAGGATCCCTTACTTCCGGAGTCATACCGCCCAATTTCTCTATTAACAACTGACATTAAAATTCTCGCCAAACTGCTAGCTTTAAGGCTCAACAGGGTCATATTACAAGTAATACACCCAGACCAAATGGCCTTTATGCCGGGTAAATCCACCTCCATTAATCTTAGGAGATTATTTGTTCATCTTCAGGTTCCTCATGCTGCTGGGGAGAGGGGTGCAGTGGTGTCCTTGGATGCTGCCAAGGCCTTTGACTCGGTGGAGTGGGGATACTTATGGGAGGTTTTGGATTGTTTCGGCTTTGGTCAAAGATTTATTGCATGGATGCAGCTGCTGTATTCCTCTCTGGCAGCGAGGGTGTGTGTCAATGGGTACACGTCTGACCCCTTTGTTTTAGGTCGAGGCACATCTCTCTGGCTCTCGCCATTGAGCCACTAGCATGCATTATCAGGTTCAGGAAGGATATTGTAGGCCTCCCTGCGGGAAATATCACAGATAAGATCGCATTATATGCGTATGATATGCTGCTGTTAGTGGCGGAGGCGGAGAGATCCTTGCCTAACCTCTTGCAGATAGTGGAGACTTTTGGTAGTTTCTCAGGCCTGAGAGTGAATTGGGATAAGTCCAATATTTGTGCCCTGTCTGTGAACTCCCCTAACCCCCTGGTTATTCCACCGGACTGTCCTTTATAACTTACCCATTAGTTTAAATATCTTGGCATTTTGGTTTCCCCATTCCTCAGCAGATTTCATGTGACTTAATGTACATCCCATTACAGATTGGTTTAAGGCCAAGATGCACACGTGGGGCAAACTCCCTCTATCCCTTACAGGGAGAATTAATTTATTTAAGATGGTAATGTTGCCCAAGTATCTTTATGTCCTACAAAATGCTCCAATTCCCATTCCCAAAAAGGTTTTTAAGTTTTTAAGTATATAGAATCTTTGTCATCTTCATTTATTTGGGGAGGGAAACGGCATAGGATATTCTTTAGTACATTAACTAGGCCTAGACATCTTGGGGGGTTGGCCCTGCCAAATTTGTGGATCTATTATTTAGCTGCACAGTTTGCTCATTTAATTCCTTGGGTAAAATACATGGGGCAGGGATTATTGGGGTCATTACTGGGCATGGTGGGGGTTATTTTGACTCCTTTACAGTTCTTTTTAGCAGCAAAGCATAAGAGATCCATGCCTCCTTTAGTTAGGCAGGCATTAATGACCTGGGAGAATGTGCGTAGATTGATGGATGATAAAGCATTGTATCCGACCACTCCTTTATGGAATAACGCCTTTTTTTGCGGAGCTTAGATCTCTTCCTGGTAGATCGGTGTGGAGACGGGCTGGGGTTGACACAGTGGGACATTTATTTGAACAGGGTCGTATTAAGACCTTCTCCACACTTAGAGAAGAATTTAATTTGCCTAACAATTGTTTTTATCAGTATCTTCAGTTGCAGTATCTTCAGTTGCGACATGCTGTGTGTGCCCAACTAGGTACGGGCGTGGTTGCTCTGCATTCCTCCTCTGCTCTTGACTTCTGCAGCTGGTACGCGTGCCACTTCATATCTTTACTCGGCCTAGAGGACATTCAGTTGGATGAATGACCTGTCCTCCTTTTACGGGGGAGGTGGGAGGGGGACTTGGGGACATTGGATGAGGAGGTCTGGAGCCAGATGCTGGCCAGTACCAAATATGCCACTACGTGTATATGGTATCAACAAATCCACCTTTTTATACTTCACAGAGTCTGTCTTTCTCCCCTTGCATTGCATAAAATTGGTTTACGTGGGGATTCCTGCTGTGTTAGCTGTAGGGTGTGTCATGCAGACTTTTGGCATTTATTATGGGATTGTCAAGTACTGCAGGGTTTTTACATGGAAATTTGGGATTGCGTTCGTAACATGGTTCAGGGATTACCAGAGCTTTGTCCACGGACATTTATTTTGGCATTGATCTAGAGGAGAGATATTCAATTGTGGTATTTAAATATGTGATGATACTTACCTCCTTGGACCTGGCTCTTGTTGCTAAAACTTGGATGGCGATGACTCCACCCTCGTTTCAGAATTGGGTGGCTTTGGTGAATAGCACCATGAACCACGAGAAGTTTATGCATACTAAGCGTAAGACGCTCCCGTCCTTCCATAAAATTTGGTCTCGTTGGTATGATTCTCTTTTTGGTGTTTCAACAGGTAGCTCCATGGCTAGTATGGCTGATTCAGTTTAGTATAAGGGTTAATAGGATGGGGGAAAAATCCTTATATCCGGTGCATCCAGCTCTCTCCACCTTGGACTAATTTTACACCTCTTGGGTGATTTGTCATTATGCTATTCAAGCACTTGTCTTGTTTTTTCAAGTTACTAAAGAAATGCACACCTGCCTGAGTTTCAACTGCTTAACCTATTTGCTGCTGCTCCTGTTGCTGCCTATAAACTTCAAGAGGTACAGCCATGGGAACCAGGTTCGCTCCATGCTATGCTAATATCTTTATGGGAAAGTGGGAAGAAACAGCCAACCCACAAGCTGAAGCGAACCCGGTCCTATGGCGAAGATACCTCAATGATGTATTTTTTATATGGGGAGGGTCACATAGTACTTTAAATGAGTTTTGTACTTTATTGAATGCTAATAATCTCAACTTCCAATTATCCTTTGAAGTAAGTACAAGTCAGGTTAATTTTCTTGATCTCAATATCTATATTAAAAATGGGAGGGTAGATACACCAGGAGGAGTACAAAAAAAATTAGGGATGATCTAGGTAGACTGGAGGAATGGTCAAGAGTGTGGCAACTGCGGTTTGATGCCAAAATTGCAAAATCATGCACTTGGGGCACAAAAACCCAAAAGATCAATATAACATTAATGGCAATACATTAGAAACTACTGAGGCATAAAAGGTTCTAGGAGTAATTATTTCATGTGACTTAAAGGTAGCAAAGCAATGAGAAAGGCAAGTCAGATGCTTGGTTGCATAGAGAGAGGAATTAGTAGCAGAAAGAGAAAAGTAGCGATGTCCCTTTATAGATCTTTGGTACGCCCTCACCTAGAATACTTTGTTCAATTCTGGAGGCCATATCTCCAGAAAGACTAAAAGACTAATTATAAAGTGTACTTGGTACAATGCAGAAGATATGAGCAACTTGCTGTGGCTCTATTTATAATAAACAATGGATTTACAGTGGGTCCTTAATGGAAAGATGGAAAGTATGTAAGAGGCCTTGGAGTATAAAAGAACTATTGTCATTGTCAAAGAATTGGGGAGCAGAAGAGGAAATGAGAGCGTCTGGGGTAAATTCATTGTAATAGAAACTGGTAACATTCCCCTCTTCCTCTTCTTTAACACATTTATTACCACACAAATACACTCACATATATCAGCAATGGTTAGACTGCTCTCCCCGTTGTGTACATCACAGCATGATGTCCACCATCTGACAAAAAACGCAGGACCGTGTTCACACTTAAGAAAGCTAAGAAGGTGCACATAAACATGTATCTGCACCTATTGTAAAGCTTCCTCAACGCCACCTCCCCCTTCTTAAAAAAAACCTAAGGCACTTAAGAGTGTCCTAGGACTTCCCTAAGTTCCCGTTCGTATTCTCCTTCATAAAAAGGAGAATACTTACGGTCATTCCCTTACTCTACCGTCCCCGGATCCTTACCATACCTCCCCCCTCCTAGTCTATAAAGACCACACATACACAATCTACGTACCTAAATGGTTTGTAAACTGTGTGAATTAGCTACTACATGGTAGCTCATTTCTTATTTACCCGCAGTTAGGAAGCCATAGCTTCTTAAGTGTGAATAAGGTCCACAGTCTACATAGAAACATAGAAAGTGACGGCAGATAAGAGCCACATGGCCCATCTAGTCTGCCCATTTGTTTATTCAAAACTATACTGACCCTAGACCCTATTTACCCTCAGTTTGGTTTACAATTTAGGATACCCTTATATTTATCCCAAGCATGTTTAAATTGTTCTACTGTATTGGCCTCAACCACCTCAGATGGGAG
>WWET01002717.1:197192-212049 GCA_011038615.1 Limnodynastes dumerilii | reverse complement strand
TTGGGGGCGGCAGGGGGGGGGGGCTGCTGAGGGTCTCTCCTGTAGGTCAATACCGGGGTGATGCTGAGGGTCTCGCCTGTAGGTCAGTATCGGGGTGATGCTGTGGGTCTCCCCTGTAGGTCAGTATCGGGGTGATGCTGAGGGTCTCCCCTGTAGATCAGTATCAGGGTTACGCTGAGGGTCTCCCCTGTAGGTCATTATCGGTGTGACGCTGAGGGTGTCCTTTGTAGATCAGTATCGGGGTGATGCTGAGGGTTCCTTCCCCCGTAGGTCAGTATCAGGTGATGCTGAGGGTCTCCCCTGTAGGTCAATACCGGGGTGACGCTGAGGGTCTCCCCTGTAGATCAGTATCGGGGTGATGCTGAGGTTCCCCCCCTGTAGGTCAGTATTGGGTGATGCTGAGGGTCTCCCCTGTAGGTCAGTATCGGAGTGATGCTGAGGGTCTCCCCTGTAGGTCAGTATCGGAGTGATGCTGAGGGTCTCGCCTATAGGTCAGTATCGGGGTGATGCTGAGGGTCTCCCCTGTAGGTCAGTATTGGTGTGACACTGAGGGTCTCCCCTGTAAATCAGTATCGGGGTGATGCTGAGGGTCTCCCCTGTAGATCAGTATTGGTGTGACACTGAGGGTCTCCCCTGTAGATCAGTATCGGGGTGATGCTGAGGGTCTCCCCTGTAGATCAGTATCGGGGTGACGCTGAGGGTCTCCCTTGTAGATCAGTATCGGGGTGACGCTGAGGATCTCCCCTGTAGGTCAGTATCGGTGTGACACTGAGGGTGTCCCCTGTAGATCAGTATCGGGGTGATGCTGAGGGTCCCCCCCTGTAGGTCAGTATCGGGTGATGCTGAGGGTCTCCTCTGTAGATCAGTAGCAGGGTGACGTTGTCTTTTCCTCTCTAGGTCAGTATTGTATGCCAGAAGAAGGGGTTAAACTGACCCCCAAGAACGACCTTCTCACCGCTCAGGAGATCCTGACTTTGGCCAGACTGTTTGTACAGGAAGGAGTGGACAAGATCCGACTGACTGGTGGGGAGCCGCTAATCCGCCCCGATGTGCTGGACATTATAGGTGAGACACGGAGGGATCTTCCCTCTAACCAGGGCGGCATCTGACAGATGGGAACTGTCACCCTTGTTCCAGCGTTGTGACTCCTCTCATATCTCCATGAAGCCCCCACTGGGAAGACCCAGAATCCTTTGCACAGGAACCTGACTAAGAGGGAACACCCACTTGTTACCTTATCCTGGCCCTCCTGTTTTATGTCTGGGTGGGTACACAGAACAAAGGACCACCCATACTGTCACCTGACTAAGAGGGAACGCCCATTTGTCTACATAGCCCCACCCATCATTGCTCTTATGTTTGGATGGGTGGTAACACGTTCTGATTGGTTAGCGCAGATACTCAAGCACCGTCATACTGGTCACTATCGTGGCAAACTTCAGGGGATGTGAGAAAAAGCGTTCCAAGCGCACGTAAATGAGAGAAAGCCGCAACGGGGGATACAGTCCATTGTCAGTCGGTCGCGGTGTTGGACTTTCTCCTGTATTATGCAATCTTTTGCCTTTTTCCTCTTTCTTGGGTTATCTGACCCAGGGCGAGCATTAATAAGACTTCTACAGGGGGTACTAGGGCTTAAGCACGCGCTGGCTTTCATGTTCAATAAAGCTTCAAACATTAAAAAAAAATGTATAAAAAATACTCTAACCCATAATGCACTGCTCTGGACGTTAGTTAGTAATTTCGGGCCTCTGTTCCTGCAACACAGAACAGGTTATTCTCCTGGTTTCCAGGTCATTGCTTTTATGGTGCACTGTCAGCATTCCAGACTGTGAGGCTGATTCCAGAGACAGAGGTTGAGAGAGTTTGGTGACAATATGGCACAGATGACAATCTTCCCTCACTTAGATATTACTATGGAGAGAGACAGTGTGAGAGTTTGTGTAAATCATGTAACAGGAGAGTAAAGCCATTGTAGATAGGATAGACAAAGGGGGAGAAGGAGGTTGAGGAATTTGGTAGCTTGTCTGTCATGTGCGGTCACATGGAATAAACAGGAAATCACAAGCATTTTGTGGCATGATTGAAATCTGTCATGTTCATTATCCATTTATGTTTCATGAGTCATTTCTCCTTTGTGCTGCTTTCTGGCTTTTTTGTTTTAGTATTATCCTATTCTGGGGGTGCCCGTCTCTTGCCCGTCTCTTCCGCTGTCTTATATAGAGGTTCGGGGTGGTTTAATCACAATCAGGGAAGGATGGAGAGCGGCTTATGTCACATACGATGGACACCAGTGAACGGGAGGAGCATAGAAAGTGACGGCAGATAAGAGCCACACAGCCCTTCCAGTCTGATCCTATTTGACCCGTAATGTAAGATTTGGGATATCCTTATATTTATCCCCAGCATGTTTACATTGTTCTACTATGTTATCCTCTACCCCCTCAGATTGCTGAGATGTAACATTGATCAAACTCCTCTCGGAAGCAGAGGTAGAGCCAGGTTCCAGAGTTGTCGGGGTCCATAATTCTTGTCGGTGACGCTACGTGTAACTGTGTGCTGCTCCCGAGTGTTATTTACACGGGTATTTTCATCAGAAATTCCTGCGAACATGGATTAGGATAAGGGTTAGGGTAGGATAAACACTCCATTTCATCGCAGAGACTTCACTCTACGGTGGGTCGATTGCTTCTCCTCCTCAAGGCAGAAGCAATCGATTTGGGATCCACTTTGCAAGTGCATGGTATAAAACGGCTCTTTGGAAAAAGGTCCATTCGCACGGCCAACCACCACCTTTTTCATCGGCGCGGTTCTCCGGTCCTGTCTCTCCTCCTCCGTCATCACCATAATCAGCGTTATCATTTTATTTTCCTTTTAGGGCAACTTCGTAAACTGGACGGTTTGAAAACCATTGCGGTGACCACGAACGGGATCAACCTGGCGCGGCAGCTACCCAAGCTGAAGGAAGCGGGATTAGATGTCCTGAATGTCAGCCTGGACACCCTCGTCCCTGCCAAATTTGAGTTTATCGTCCGGAGAAAAGGTGAGGACGAATTCCGCGCACCTGCGGGCGTGTCACCGTCTTGTCCTGTTGTTACAATGACTATGGGTATCCATGGTTTTTCTTGGGGGGAGGGGGTCGTACTGTGCACTCACCATGCTAGCCAATCGGAACACGTTCTGAGCAATCCTGACATAACAGGAACGACACATTCAACAGAGGGGCGGGACTAAGGTTTCAAGTGGGCGTTCCCTCTCAGTCAAGTTCTCTTTCTTATGGAATGGCGTAAGTCTGCGCCCATGTGTCTATATACTGTACACTTGTGTCAGTCATTATCTGCAGACTATTTCCACAGGACACCAGAGAGAGACGCAGGGCAGATATTCAATCCCCATTCTGCCATACAAGACTGCCCCCTGGTGGACAGTTCTTGTCATAACACCGAGGCCGCCTCTGGAATCCTGATGGTATAGGGAGTCCTGTGAGCAGTTTTTGGATAAGTGATCGGTCTCAGGGTTTTATTTTACTGATTTGACCCTGCACGATGCACAAGGCAGCTGCTGTATGACTTTGAGTGGAAAGGGAGCTAATTCTGGATAGAGATATTGAAGAACGGAACTGGTGGCTATAAATCCATGTACTGTGTCACTGCTAAAAACTTTCCCAGGAGATACTACTGTTCATGTCCACTAGATGGCAGTATAAGACTGCTATTCCCTCTCACACTCCAGAAGAACATGCTTGTAGGTTAATTGTCTACTGACTAAGAATTGCCCCCTCACCTGTGCGTCTGTAAATATATGATAATAATAGTGATGCGTCTGTGTATCTGGAACTAATAATAATCAGCTACATATCTGCTTCATAGTCATTACATCAAGGTAGAATTCACAGTGAACCCCTATTATCTACCAGAAGGTGGGGTGCTTTGCCTGAACCCCAATACTCCATGGCTCTGAGATGACCCCAAGTCACCCCCCAATAACTGGCTCTGAGATGACCCCCAAGTCACCCCCAAAAAAACTGGCTCAGAGATAACCCCATGTCACCCCTAAATAACTGAATCCGAGATGACCCCCATGTCACCCCCCAAAAAAATGTCAGAGATGACCCCATGTCACCCCCAAATTACTGACTCAGGGATGACCCTATGTCACCCCCAACTAACTGGCTCAGAGATGACCCCCACGTCGCCCACAAATAACTGGCTCAGAAATGACCCCATGTCACCCACAGATAATTGACTCAGAGATGACCCCATGTCACACAAAATTAGTGGCTCCGATCTGACCCTGTGTCACCCTAGATAATTAATACTGGAATACTCCCGTTCTTGGCTCTCTGGGGCCTTGGGAATAGTCTGCGATTAATTCCTCCAAATCTAACATAACAAAGATACGAATCTGGAGTTTTCCTTTGCTGCTCGTTCCAGTGTCTCTCTCCGGATGTCGCCCTCATTGGAGTTTGGTGACCACATTGTCCGTATGATGGTCAGTATAAAGATTATTGCCATAAGACAAGCTTAGACAGATGGAGGGGATGTACCACCCTGTCCGTATGCCTTGAGATCCGTTGTACATCCGGCATGCGTGTTGCCAGATGTTTAACCGAATTCTGCATGCGGGCGTCTGTCTGAGTCCAGTCCATTTTTTACATATATTCTTATTCAATATTGATATTATTAAACTAAGATTGTATTAAGTGAATTGCAGAAATTTATGGCATTACATTAGAAACTACTGAGGAGGAAAGGGATCTAGGAGTCATTATTTCCAGTGACTTAAAGGTAGCCAATCAATGTAACAAAGCAATGAGAAAGGCAAGTCAGATGCTTGGTTGCACACGGAAAGGAATTAGTAGCAGAGAGAGAGTAGTAGTGATGCCCCTTTATAGATCGTTGGTACAACTTCACCTAGAATACTGTGTTCAGTTCTGGAGGCCATATCTCCAGAAAGACATAAATACATTATAGACTGTGCAAAGAAGAGCAACTAAAATGGTGCATGGCCTGTGTCACACAACATACCAAGAAAGGCTAGAGGAACTAAACATGTATAGCTTGGAGCAGAGAAGGGAGAGGGGGGACATGATAGCAGCTCTCACATATATCAAGGGTTTTGAACGGCTAGAGGAGGGGACATTATATAAAGGAAGAGGTGTAATAGAACACGAGGGCATGAATATAATTGGAGGGTAACAGGTACAGGAGGGGCATTATATAAAGGAAGAGGTGTAATAGAACACGAGGGCATGGATATAAACTGGAGGGTGGTAGATTCAAAGGAAATGTGCGGAAAAATGACTTCACTGAAAGGGTGGTAGATAAATGGAATCGCCTCCCATCTGAGGGGGGTAGAAGGTAACACAGTAGAACAGCGTAAACATACTTGGGATAAATATAAGGATATCCTAAATCTCAAACTAAATTAAGGGTAAATAGGGACTAGGGTCAGTATAGCTTTAAATAAATAACTGGGCCGACTGGATGGGCCATGTGGCTCTTAACCGCCGTCACTTTCTATGTTTCTAATCCTGTATTTCCTGTCTTGTCCTAGGCTTTCATAAAGTCATAGAAGGTATTAATCGAGCGGTGGATCTGGGGTACAACCCTGTCAAGGTGAGCTCCCTGGCAGTGACTGATCACATTGCCGTACAACAGGGGGATAGACATTCTTGGGTTTTTTAGATTGTGTGTTTGCATGGAAATTAGTCCCAGAGAGATTTTATAAAGGGCCCAGGACTCTAAGGTTACTTTTAATATTTAATAATCATCATAGTGCGGAGTCAGTGTGTACTACAACAGATTCCGTAGTCTCTCCTGCATGGTGTCCACTGGACATGCTCACAACACAATCACAAACAAATGCATCCAAGCGTTTCTGCCAATTACCCCACACTAGAGAATACACTTTTTCATTGGCTGTTTAAATAGTCTGCTGATGCGGATTGGTGCTTTCTGTATATGGCAAAAGAATTACTAGTTGTTTTTTGTTTTTTTAAGCATTTTTTTCTTGTTTTCTTCTGTATTTTTCTTGTAGTGTTTAGCACATAAACAACACTTTTCTGTACTTAGTAAATCTTTAAGCCACTAGACTAAACCTGGGCCTCTGGTGGTAGACTGGCCGCACACTACGCTGTCACCCGATGATCACACTGTGTATAGCGAGGACCTCAGACAAAACAGTCATAAAACCCACCGACGCTAAATAGGTCATAGAAGGTCACCCTCTGGACTTAGACAGGACCTAGGGCTGGTATATATATATATATATTTGATGTAAACAGCCCTTTGTTACGGCTGCGATTGGTTCTGGATCGGGGGCACTTGCTTGGACCACGCCCCTTACTGTACATTGTCTATGCCCGCTTCCTTCACTCACCCCCCCCCAAAACGCAATCGGCCGTAGCTCAAGTTGCTTTTAGACCTGCATCGTCCTTGACAGCACGTTCTTCATGCATGTGCAGTAGTCCGCTGGTGTACACTCACCGCTGGATCGGGCCTTGAGCAGTGCGTGATTTTGTTTGTAGACCGCTAAATACTGTATTGATTGTGACCTTAAGAGGGTTCAGGGAGCCACTGGTTTTCCTGGGGGGGAGGAGGAGATTATGTTGCATAAATTTCCCTGTTTAGGGGCAGCTACATTTTTGGGGGTTTTTTGGGCTGTTTTTATTACCTGTCTGCACAAAACGAACAGTCTCTCTCTCTCTCTCTCTCTCTGGAAAGAACATTATTTTTGGTCTTTCCTCAAATATTATGTGATAAAATGCACAATTGTTTCCCGCCAAGAATCCCCGTGCGCTGAGCGCTCCTAAAAATCTTCTTGTTTGGCGCGGTTCCATCGCGGGGAGCAGACGGGCCTCTCAACAAGCACTTTCTACCTTTTACATTAATGAATTTTTACTATGTGCTAAGATAAATAATCCGAGAGCCCTGCTTGTAAACCTGGCTCGTTTCATGCACATGGTTCCACTTTTACTGATATAATTTGTTTAACAAGTGTGCTGCTTTGTATACATCATTCTCCTGCGTTTCTCTGCCCGCGGCGCGGGGAATCGCCATCGCCCGGGGTCACTTTCCTGTCCTAATAATGTATGTATGTAGATGCTCCGGAGATCACATATAAAACGAATGTTTGAAATGTTATTGGACTCTGCGCAAAGAGTTTGTGTCAGAGGGGGGGCTGATACAGAAGAGGACCGGGCTGAAGAGCTGACGGTTAGGAGCGAGGGAGAGGAGGACTAGTGGTAAAGAGAGATCAGGGGTGAGTGGCCGGGCAATGAAGGGAAGGGGTCAGGGTTGTGAGGTCTGATGATTAGAATGGGGTAAGCTGAGAGTTCCGACACTAACGGAGCGGGTAAAATCAGAAGCCCCTGAAACCGTAAAGTCAACTGTTTAATTGTTGGAACATTAATAACGTCGACAAGAGAACCTGTGTGACATAAGTTTCACATAAAACCCCAGGAGTGGGCATTCACACTTTACTTTTGTCCTCGCTCTTTAACTTTCTGCCTCCTCGCTCCTTTACTTCTACCTCCTCACTCCTTTACTTCCTGCATTTTCACTATTTTACTTCCTACCTCCTCGCTCCTTTACTTCCTACCTCCTCGCTCCTTTACTTCCTGTGTCCTCACTCCTTTACTTCCTGCCTCCTCACTCCTTTACTTCCTGTCTCCTCGTTCCTTTACTTCCTGTCTCCTCACTCCTTTACTTCCTGTGTCCTCACTCCTTTACTTCCTGCGTCCTCACTCCTTTACTTCCTACCTCCTCGTTCCTTTACTTCCTGTCTCCTCGTTCCTTTACTTCCTGTCTCCTCACTCCTTTACTTCCTGTGTCCTCACTACTTTACTTCCTATGTCCTCACTCCTTTACTTCCTGCGTCCTCACTCCTTTACTTCCTGCGTCCTCACTCCTTTATTTTCTGCATTCTCACTCCTTTACTTCCTGTATCTTCGCTCCTCTACTTCCTGCCCCCTTGCTCCTTTACTTCCTGCCTCCTCGCTACTTTAATTCCTGCATCCTCACTCCTTTACTTCCTGCATCCTCACTCCTTTACTTCCTGCCTCCTCGCTACTTTACTTCCTGCATCCTCACTCCTTTACTTCCTGCCTCTTTGCTCCTTTACTTCCTGCCTTCTCGCTCCTTTACTTCCTGCCTCCTCGCTCCTGTTCCTGCTGCTTTCCTGCTGGTTGCTCCGCCCCCGCTCACGTTGTCTACTATTATTCCTGCTTCCATCCCGCTATTTGCTCCGCTCATGTTGTCTACTGTGGTCCTCGCTCCTGTCCTGCTGCTTGCTCCTCCCCCGCTCCTGACGTCTACTGTTTTCCCTGGTCCTGTCCTGCCATTTGCTCCGCCTCCACTCGTGTTATCAACTGTGGTCCCCGCTCCTGTCCTTTTTGCCCCGCCCCCGCTCATGAGATCCTCTGTTGTCCTCCACTTTTGTCCTGCTGCTTGATCTGCCCACACTCATGTTGCCTACTGTTATCCCCACTCCCATCCCGTTGCTTGCTCCGCCCCACTGCCTTTCTTATCCCTGTCCTGTTGCTTGCTTTGCCCCCGCTCATGTTGCCTGCTGCTGTCCTCCGTTCCTGTCTTGCTGTTTCCACTGGGATCCTCTCACTCTGTCCCGCTACTCGTGCATCTCCCTCCTGCTACTTGCTTCTCGCTCACTGTTGCTGCTTCTCGCTGTCCGATGATTCTGTTGCTCCGCTAAGTCATCGATCACGTGTTATGTTTAGCTTTAGAAGTGGGGTTAGGGTTGAGAATAGAGTTATTGTAATGACATACACAGGAAGTGACAGCGTTACAATGTTTTCTTTGACCATTGTTGAGATAACGACACTGATAGAGGTCGATCGTTAAACCTGGTGCCATTTAGCGCAATCAGGATAACTGGCGACCTAACAATCATCTGCATTCCGTATTCCATATCCACCTAATAAGGGTTCAGTAGCACAATAAATGAGATTCTGAGTCCCCGGCTGGTATAGCACATGACTGTAACATCCAATATCTGATTTCTATATGGTGTATATTCTTCTGTACTCTCACCCATCCACACTGAGATATTGGCGGCTTTAATTCTTGATTCTGAAATATATTTTCCATGTCCGTATCAGAGTTTGTTTTTTTTCCCCTTACTTATTACAATTATAATAGTGTCCTGCTGACCCCTGACCCTGTATCTTTCCAGGTGAACTGCGTGGTGATGAGGGGGTTAAATGAGGATGAGCTCCTGGATTTTGTTGCGCTCACGGAGAAGCAGCCACTGGAGGTGCGGTTTATTGAGTACATGCCGTTTGACGGTAAGTCGCGTTATAATGGCGCGCAGAGGATGTTTGATACCATAGAGAGGAGATATTTCATCAATCATGTCCGCCGACATCTACCGGTGTTTGGGGCATCTGGGTAGAACATACAAACTCCACACACACACACTCATTGGAATCAGACTTGTGACCTTGATGTTCAGCATCAGACAGCTGCAGGCGGGGTTGAAGTGACAAGTGGGCGTCTCCTATTAGTCAGGTGACAGGTGGGCGTTCCCTCTTAGTCAGATGATGGCTTACTTAAGTAACTCTTGAACTAAATGCAATCATGTAGGAAAGTACATCCAGGACAGTGATAACCACTTTAGATGTGAGACCAAAGTCTGGCTCTCTCCTAATTCATAGGGAATCACTGATTTGCATTGTATGCAGTCATTTTATAAGCTGAATTAGTGCCTGTGAGAATGCAGCCCATTGATTGGCTGGTTCTGACTGATCGGATTGGCTGCATTGCCTGTGATGTCATTGCTGCGTTGACAAGTTGCCTATAGAGGGCGCCGGCGCTGCGCAGACCAGGGGTAGATTAATAGCGATTATTGATAGAACTTCTATAAATGACGTTTCTGTGCTGATAGGAAACAAATGGAATTTTAAGAAGATGGTGAGTTACCAGGAAATGCTGGACACCATCCGCCAGAGGTGGCCGGAGCTGGAGAAGCTCCCCACCGAAATGTCCAGCACGTCCAAGGTACGTTCCTGGAGACCGTTTACTGACATGAGGGTAAATCATTACTGCCCAGAGACCTCCTCCTCCATCACAATGTTATTCCATGACAGGCTTTCCGGGTGCCGAATTTCCAGGGGCACATCGGATTCATCACCTCCATGTCCGAGCACTTCTGTGGCTCCTGTAACCGGCTCCGGATCACGGCTGACGGCAACTTAAAGGTGCGGCAATATTAACAACCACATTATTCTTATCATATATTGTGTAACATTTCTTCACTCTCATACAAAACAACACAATCTTACAGTGACACAGGAATACAGTGATACGGGAATACAATGATAGTTATACAGTGATACAGGTATACAGTTATATTGGCATACAATGTTATAGTCATACAATGATACAGGGATACAATGATTTGGTGATATAGTCATACAATGATAGTCATACAGTGATAAAGGTATACAGTTATATATGCATACAATGATGCAGTGTACAGCCATACTTTAATACAGTGATTGTCAAACAAGTTTACCGTGATACAGTGAGTGATACTGTCATACCGTGATACAGTGAGTGATACTGTCATACCGTGACACAATGATAGTGATACTGTCATACCGTGACACAATGGTAGTGATACTGTCATACTGTGATACAATGATAGCGATACTGTGATACAATGATAGCGATACTGTCATACTGTGATACAATGATAGCGATACTGTCATACTGTGGTACAATGATAGCGATACTGTCATACTCTGATACAATGATAGCGATACTGTCATACTGCGATACAGTGAGTGATATTGTCATACTGTGATACAATGATAGCGATACTGTCATACCGTGATACAGTGAGTGATACTGTCATACCGTGATACAATGATAGCAATACTGTCATACCGTGATACAGTGATAACGATACTGTCATACTGTGATACAATGATAACGATACTGTCATACTCTGATACAGTGATAACGGTACTGTCATACCGTGATACAATGATAGCAATACTGTCATACCGTGATACAGTGATAGCAATACTGTCATACCGTGATACAATGATAGCGATACTGTCATACTGTGATACAATGATACATACACAGATATAACCATACAATAATACAGTCATACAATGATAGTCATAATGTGATAAGTGAATAAAAAGATATTGATTTGAATTTGCTGCCATATTAACACCTCACCTGTCCCAAAACACACGTTCCATTATCTGGGACAGATATCTCCAGAAACTATGGCCTCTATTACACGTAGACTCACACAGTGTGATCACCGGCTGTCATGTACATAATGTAGGGTTTTGGGGTGTTGCTGGTTCCTGTGGCGGTCTTTCACACGACGATCCCCATTTGTTACCGTGCATTTGTATTTCTCAGTTTACATTTTCTTTTTCTTCAGTAAGTGCTCATTTCCTTTCTCTCCGTTACAATAAGCAGTAATGGGCAGAGCCGGCTGAATAAGTGATTCTGCAATTATGTGAATAGACTTCCTAAAGCCGTGAGAGCGGAGTGTATAATAGCAGCAATGACAGAGGAAATCAGAGAGGAAACGTGACTGAGCGCGCAGCGACTGTATGGGGCGCAACATCGCAGCTACTGATTTCCTCTCGCAAATTGTGTGACTCTGTATTGTATATTGTAATATGCAATGTGTGACTGTATTGTATATTGTAATATGCAATGTGTAATCACTGACTCATAAGATACTAGATTATCGCTTTGCAGATACTTTTCTAGCACATTTATATTTATTACATGGTCATATATTTTAATTGGCCCATTTTGATGCAATCTCAGTGATGTCACTGGTTCCTAGTGACCGGATAGGCTGCATTCAAGGTGATGTCACTTGTTCCTGGTGACTGGATAGGCTGCATTCTCAGTGATGTCTTTGGCTCCTGGTGACTGGATAGGCTGCATTCTCAGTGACGTCTTTGGCTCCTAGTGACTGGATAGGCTGCATTCTCATTGATGTCACTGGTTCCTAGTGACTGGATAGGCTGCATTCTCCATGATGTCACTGGCTCCTAGTGACTGGATAGGCTGCATTATCAGTGATGTCACTGGCTCCTAGTGACTGAATAGGCTGCATTATCAGTGATGTCACTGGCTCCTTGTGACTGGATCCTGGGGGGAGTGGATGGTGCATTGATTTAAATATTGGTTCATATATATTCATTATAATTGCAGTATACCCCATGGGAATAGGGATCTAACCTTTTAGCAGTACAGGGCACTAGGATACTAGAAGGGAGTACTTGCAGTCATGGATAATGTGAGTCTATCAGGTTTAGAGTGAACTGGTTCTACCTGTTTCTAAGTGATCTTTTTGCCTGCTAAGTTATAAAGAAAGTGTCAGGAAATGATCTTACTGTATAATAAAACAGTATTATTTGCAAGATCCTCCATCGGTGCCAAATCTTAGCAGTAACGTTTAAGCAAGAAGCTGAAATGAATTTGGGTGTATAGAGAAGAGGAATTAGTAGCAGAAGGAGACGTAACAAAGGGAGAAGCATTTCTCACCTGGAATACTGGGGTCAGTTCTGGCCATATCTCCAGAAGGACATAAATACATTAGAAGAAAGAAGAGCAAGAAAAATGGTGCATGGCCTGTGTCACACAGCATACACAGAGAGACTAGAGGAAGCAACATGTATAGCTTGGATCAGTGAAGGGCCTGGGGCAATAAGATGGCAGCTTTCACATATATCAAGGGGTGTAAATGGGAACAGGAGGGGGGCATTTTTTACAGTAAGATGTATTAAAACATGGGGGCTTGTGTATAAACTGGAGATGGGAGGCTCAAAGGAAATGTGTCAGAAAGTTACCTTACTAAAACGGTACTTGATATGTGGAATAGTCTCCTGTCTGTGGTTGTAGAGGATCACACAGAATTCATATATATTCTGACTAAACCTAACGCAATATTATATATCTTAAATAAAACTGAGGCTCCAGTAGGGTCCAGGGCAATTCTGGGATAATAAATATGATCAAGCTGGATGGACCGAGTGTCTCTTATATGTCGTCACTGTCTATGTTTCTGTGTCTGTTCTTAATTGTCCTCTCATTATACAGTAGCAATGCTCACTGTCTCTTTTTCCAGGTCTGTCTCTTCGGGAACTCGGAGGTGTCTCTCAGAGATTTTCTTCGCTCGGGGGCCACGGAGGAAGAGCTGGTGCAGATTATCGGCGCAGCGGTGGGGCGGAAGAAGAAGCAGCACGCGGGTCAGTGTCTCGGTTGGACGCTGCTTAGAGTCGGGGCTGAATTTACCTATAACGCAGCGACTCATGTTTCTTAATCAGAAGCCCCAGATTAATAACAGACCCCTGATTCTCTCTATGGTTACACTGTAACCGGTCCCCGCTCATTACAGCGCCCCCTGGAGGTGTCTGACACTCGTGCAGTTCAGTAACTCAGCAACTGTCCTACAAATGACATCACTATTTTCAGTTTTGCGATCCCTGTGGTGAGCTCTGTAGGGTCTCTAGACTGGATACTGATGAAAGTACAATTGCACGCAAGTCCATTCATTCATACACATGGGTCCCCCCCGCCAAACATACGCACACCAGGTACACACCACCTTCACGCCACCTTCAGAGGCTGTTACTGCACGGAATAAAGCATCAATGGTACTGTGTTCTGAAGTGTCACAGACATCTGTACATGCGCGCAACAGGACAGACTAGAGGAACTAAACATGTATAGCTTGGAGCAGAGAAGAGCAATTGAAATGGTGCATGGCCTGTGTCACACACCATACAAAGAGACTATAGGAAGTACAAACACAGAATGGAAGTTGCTCAATCAATATATAGGTAAATGCTAACAGGTGCATGAAAGGCCGGGGGTAATCTGCTAGCCACAGAAACAAAGGGAAAAATAGCCCCAGCAACACTGCCATTACCAGTAACAGACTATACCGTTCTATCTGTAAAATAAAACACAGAAATGTTCGTTACACATATTTGTGCAAATATATGATAAGCCACCAGCCACCGTCAAGGCCTTTCTGTATATGGTGGTCCTAACTCTAACAATGAGAGTCCCAATGTTGGGTCACATATATATGTTTATAAATCGAGAGCCAAAATTACCTCAGGAGACACCCCTTAAAGTCTCCAAAATGGCTGCTGTGGAACAACTCCCCCTCTCAGACTAGAAAAAGTAACCTCTATAGCTTGAAGCAGAGAAGAGCAACATACAAAGACAGTCTAGAGGAAGTAACCATGTATAGCTTGCAGCAGAGAAGAGCAACTAATATGGTGCATGGTCTGTGTCACACAGCATACAGAGACAGACTACAGAAAGTAATGTATAGCTTGGAACAGAGAAGGGCCAGGGGCGTTCTAAGGCTTCCTCCCCCGCACCTGTGGATCCCTTCCCCGCTCATAGAAGAAGTATTTATAAAAAACATTACTTAGCATTGGTATTCTTAAATTGGGATCCGGTCCTTTGTCTTAAACAATGATCATGTGCTGGATCCAGGGTGTGAAAATAAGAGAAAAACAGGTGGTAAAACATGTTTTTACCCTGGTGCAGCTTACCACCTGTATTCATCTTAACTCTTGATCCAGTCCCAGGTGCTTACTGTGGTTGTTCTTAAATTGTAGACTCTTGCCCTTGACCTGTAGACTGTGGCCCTTGCTTTGCTTGCTATTGCCCCTTTACTAAGCATCTTTATTGTGTGTCCTCACAGGTATGTTTAACATCTCCCAAATGAAGAACCGCCCTATGATCCTGATTGGTGGGTGACAGAAACCTGTACGTATTGGGGGGAGGGGCTCTTATTGTTTTGCAATTCCTTTATTGCCTCAGCGAAGGAGGGGGGT
>WWET01002717.1:159632-179195 GCA_011038615.1 Limnodynastes dumerilii | reverse complement strand
CCCCCCCCCCCCAAGGGGAGCCAGACCTCCAAGGCTAAAAATCCCTGGTTTATAGTAACTTTTGAACATAAATGTAATGATCATAATTGTGTCCTTATCACCTCATGTTGCAAGGACATTGAAATATCAAAGTTGTAAGATTATCTGTTGTTGCCTAATACATACAGAGACATATAATACTAATATATACTACTGAAAGGGGAGAATATTAAGGTGTTTATTTTATGTATATTACCTGAGCCTCTTATAATGACACTGTGCTTCTGTGGACCCTGCTCCTTACACTATATAACATCAGTCTTCCTAACACATTCCTCATCTCCTGATATACTCTGTGTTGCTGTGACCCTGCTCCTTCCATTACATACCTCTTACCCATCTCCTGATATACTCTGTGCTGCTGGGACCCTGCTCCTTCCACTATATACCTCTCACTCATCTCCTGGTATACTCTGTGCTGCTGTGACCCTGCTCCTTCCGCTATATAACTCTCACACATCTCCTGATATACTCTGAGCTTCTGGGATCCTGCTACTTCCCACTGCCTTCGTTCTCCTCCTCAAATCATGAAACTGTATATAATTCTGTATTTATGCTTGATAATGTTATAGGGTTCATTATATCAAGACACATAAGACAAATTAAATAATATATCAAAATAGAGGCATTACTTGCATCAGAACGGAGATGTTGCTTGGCAGAAGAGCTAGCTACAAGAGTCACCATGACAGCCGTTAAGATTGTCACTATCTGTAAGTGGTTAGCAGTGAGTCAATAATAACCTCCTCATCCGGGAGACTCCTGGGATGACTGGAAGACCAGGCGGAGACCCAGGAGAGTCCACAAGCGGGAGAGCTGTTGCTGTGATGATGCCTCTTGCGTCATTTAGGTCCGACTCCTCCCATTTGAGGACGCCATTGTTTTTATATCAGCGTCACGTCTCCTGTTTGGTCTGTGAATCTCCTGTAAGGATGCAGGGCCGGATCAGAACTTCAGATTTTATTTCATTTCTGTGCGTACCAATCTAATTCTACATTCGCGGGTCGGAAAAGTTAAGGCAAGGTCCTGATTGTCGACAGTCCATCGGTGCAAGGTGATCACACAGATGTCTAGATTTCACAACCTAAAACCTACAGTATTACTGACATACCCCCTAATCCAATCAACATACTATGGAGATAATTTTTCCCATCTCACACATATTACACACGTGGAAAATCAACGACACATGCAAAGTCTACCGCTAAAATGGTCATCCTAGAAATCGGGAAAGGTCACAGGTCAACGCGATTCCTGATCAGCCGTAGATAATAATCAGTGTTCTGTGTGATCACCGCTACACTATTACTGCGTGATGATATATTAGATGACTCTATAAAACTACATTTCTCTCATCATTTCACTCACACCATCTCCTGTGGCTTATTAAACCAGCAGTTACTATGGCAACTAGTCTTGTGGTACATGCTGTTCTGCACTGTGAGGCTTTAGAACACCTCTCTGAGCTCTTGTCAGTCCTGCGTGCTAGAAATATCCCCCCACCACCTAACCTTCACACAACATGCTGAGAGCTGTGTGCATAAGTGTGCGCTGAACCAGATCACACTTAAGAATGTTTTAGGTTCTTAATTATATGCAAAAAGTAGCAAGGCGACTTCCCTGACATGCTCCTGGTTTTCAGCTTCTTAACCGACTTACGTATGCCATAGGGCTCCCTTATCTTTAGTTTTCGTAGTTGTGTGTAAGTGGGAAACATTGGGAACTCAGTGGGCCCAGAATTCCCCATAGACATGCCTCCACCTCCCACTCTTCTTATTTTTGTTCTTAATTTGTTCCAGCACGTCCCTTCATTCTTAAGTCACTATGAACCGAGATGAACTAGGTGATGGTGATTCAGAGCCATCCCGTTATTAAGTCCAATGTAGATTGCGTACATTAAGTTACTACACCTGCGCCATTTTTCCCTTCTTAAATTTACACAGCTAAAAAGCCGCAGATTCTTCATTGTGAATCAGGTCCTTATTTTGTAACCTACAGAGATATTTTGAAAAGGAGTCAATTATTTGCTTAAAAATTCACTGCTTATCAGGTACCTCAACTGCTATGCGTCAGGATTGTGCCATATGTCACCTCCTAATGTCCCAGGTGGAAGAAATTGGGGTTATTTTCACAAAACAGAGGAGTTTATTTATCTTCTCAAGTTAAATAATTAATAATGAACGAATCTCTTCAAGCATGTTCCCCATTAGCAGAAAGGGGGTGAGAGAGAGTCATATCAGGGAGAACACACATCATGTATTATATACAATGCTGAAGTCACCTCTGGCAGGAGACGGACATCACAGCTTTATCGCTGGACTAATGGCGATGTGACAAAGTAAACATTTCTCTAGGGTCTTTCTGGGGTGTGGTCTTCCGTTCAGATAATCTCATTTGCGACAGCTAACATGCCGGCACTGATCATTTTCTCTTAGACAGAGACGTTCAGCATCACAATAATCCTAAACCTAATCCTAACTCTAACCCTAATCATTAGTCTCCAGCTCGGAACTTGCTATTGTGTCGGCTGACTCAGTAATCATGACAATGGCCTTGATTCACACCTAAGAAGCTCCGGTGCGTAATTTTGAGAATGTAATTACTGTGCATGCGCTGTGGTACATGTACGCAATCTATGTCCCAGTTAGGAACGCATATTGCCAAAGACCGCACAGAGTAAATTAGGAAGAAGGAGGCGTGCTAATGCCGCCTCGGAGAGTGATTAGGTAGAAGTGGGAGGGGGGAAGGATTTAGATTAGCTGGGAAGAGGCATTCTCCGTGTAGTTTCCGTCTTAAGAAGGAAACTACGCACTGTAAGATAAGGTAGCCCTATGTCACTCTAAAGTACCTAAAAATGGAGGCAGGTTAGAGGCTGAACAAGTGAGTTAGGTGCGGGTCTGTCTTCACCTAACTCACTCTTAACTGTGAATACAGTCCAATGACATTAACGAGGCTCAAACAACTTAAATGGGTCCTTTGATACAAGGCACTTGCTAAATACAGTCATTTTGATGCCCATCCTATAATTCGGGAGACCGTATTTGATGAGTACATTGATCCTGCCCAAAACTGATTGCCTCCATTATATATAAGAGATATCAACTCGGAAATTGTGGCCGCTTTTTTCGTTCTCACCATCTGTGTGACTCAACCCTGTCTAGACGTAAGAGGAAACTTAAGGTAAGCCCTGGCTGTCAGAAGTCTGTCTGCACAGTGGGAGTAGCTAAATTGCAAAAACACGTACGTCTGGATCGTGAAGCCCAGTGAACGCGGTTCCCCACCCCGCATCTTGTGCATGGAGATTTGAGAAAATCGTATTTCTGAATCCGGCCCTGTATCCTTTATGCTAATAAGACCTTGGAAGACAATAGAACCTTTCACGGTTTTTTCTATAAAACTATTTTGTGGCTTCTTTGATCCCCAATTCCATAACAAAAGCTTCAATGAGAAGTAGAACCACATGTTCAAAAATAATGAAGTTTAGTGGCTTAATGCATTGCATAACTTTTAAAGCAGAAACCATATTACATTTGTTATTACATAATATTTGGATCATTTGCCATCATCTACTTCTCCATAAACTTCTCTTATACGCAACAGACAAGAAACTTACATCAGTGAGTGAACCGTTGCCATAGATGCATCTAACACAGTATGGGGCTGATCCAGACCTAGTTAAGTGCTTGAACTTAGTTACTCCTGGGCTAAACCATGTTGATTTCAGGGGGAGTCAAGTTAATTGTATTCTTTGCATGCAGGGATATATCTTTGAATTGCTTACTGCACACAGATACTGACCAGCTTTACTTTTACACTATTATTTATACTTGGGATAGGAAACATCACCTCTCAACTCTAATACTGTTTGCAACAGATGAAATATGATTCCCATGCAATCAACATGGTTTAGCCCAGGAGTAACTAAGTTCAAGCACTTAACTAGGTCTGGATCAGGCCCTATGTACCATGTTCTGTATTAACAAGACACCAGCATTAAAAGCACAATGTTACTTGTCATTGACCAACGCGTATCAGATGTTCAAGAGTCTCATTGATTGGGGATGATGGTTCATTAGCTGGAGGTATATGACTCACTACTGAGACGGGAAAGACTGGTCTAGAAGATTAAAGGTTCAATTGAGCCAAGACTTTCTAGAAGATCAAGGGTTCTGTCAAGCCAAGACTGTCCAACCCTGGGAGGTCCACAAACCAGAAGTTGGCATTTGAAGCCATGGGTCTGACCAGGGTTGTCAATGACCACTTTATTCACCAATAGCGAGATGTCTTACTCATCTGAGATTTCCTTTACTTCAGCTGCTGTTGATTGGCCATTCTCACTTTCCGAACTCCTAAACAGGCCAACTCCTAAGCGGTACAAGTGCCACGGCACATTACTTTCTCCATCACTCGGATCAGTATCTCGTACTTTTCCATAAAGATCAACTGGATTTTGGATGAACTTCTGACATCGTAATATTTTGAATGTGCTTTATCTGGAGATAGAATGTTTTTTTTGGCCATTTTGGAATGCCCGGAACCCGATGACGCATTATTTTTCCTACTGGTTACGCAATGTTGTGCTTTTGTTGAGCCAGCTTGAGCGTTAACATATTGGCACCCACGTGACAGCGTGTTTCAAGCCAACGTTAACCATGGTAGAACGAGAAGTTGAAAAGTGCACGGGAAATTGTAGTCTAACAGTGGTTTTATGTTGGGTTTTAAGAAACTGGAGATTGATCTAGAATCATGAAGAATGTGAGATGTTTGTGCAACATTCTGGACAAGGCTGACATTTTGGCAGTTTTAAAACAGTACCCATTAATATTACTTGCATCCTGGGTTCCTATGAAGCCTGCCTGAATCTTTTACAAAAAGAAAAATGATAACCGTTCAACTTTTTTTTTTGTCTTTTTCGTTTTTGCAAAACTGAATTCTCAACTGGGTCCTGTCTTACAAAGAACCTGTCTGTATTTACATTGGTTTTGTGACCAGTCCATGGGCCTGCCATCTCTTTTATTTTGGGCCATGTGACCTGTGGTTGGGGCAGATACTGTACAATATACCGTCAATTCTGAAATGTTAAGACAGTGCAAAAGAAACATCTGGCACTTGTAAAGTGTGACCGCAGAGAGTGGCGATCTTTCTAGCACATTTGCGTTGCAGATCTTCTCAAACGCTTGCAGAAAGGGACCTCGTCCGTTATTCCTGCAGATAGTCGAGATTTCCAAGCGATGATGAGACCGTTCCCAGTCAAACGGAGGTCAAGTCCTTTAATGTCCCACAAGGAAACGTTTACTTTCTAGCCACCTTGTGTCCTCTTCCATAAGTTCTCCTCGTTCTATGCATCTACCGTTGGGTTCCTAATAATTTAACTTGGTTACCGCTCTCTCTCTGCTATTGTCCAAAATTTGGTTTCCTGATCGCTTGCGGCTCCTCTTAAGCTTGGACAAGTCCTTATCGAACACTTCCCCGGACCTCAATGCAGACACCAGGTCGTCAAACTCGCCTCCTTCTTCAGACATACTTCCAGCCTTGGCCTTCTTCAGCCTCCGCTCTTTCTCCCGTTGTTCCTTCAGCTGTAAATATAAAAACACAGAATTGTCAATTCGACCCGTGCACCGGATTATTTATAACCATTAAGGTGTCAGAATATCAACATTTTATAAGGAGTTCAAGGTGCTTTGTGTCCAGGTATTAAAAACACAAACTCAAGAAGGAAATTTTGTTTGGCAAATGTACGATCACATAATTGTATAATATCTAGTCCTAATGTAACAGCTCGGGTTCTCCTTTGTCACATAGGCCAGTATAGTAGTGGGGTATCTGTAATTTGTGTGGTAAGTATAAGGGTATCTGCAATATGTGTGGTAAGTATTAGGGTATCTGCAATATGTGTGGTAAGTAGTGGGGTATCTATAATATGTGTGGTAAGTATTAGGGTATCTGTACTATGATGAGTAGTGGAGTATCTGCAGTATGTGGTAAGCAGTGGGGTATCTGTGCTATGTGTGGTAAACAGTGGGGTATGTGTGGTAAGCAGTGGGGTATCTGTAGTATGTGTAGTAAGTAGTGGGGTATCTATAATATGTGTGGTAAGTAGTGGGGTATCCGTAGTATGTGTGGTAAGTAGTGGAGTATCTGTACTATGTGTGGTAAGTAGTGGAGTATCTGTACTATGTGTGGTAAGTAGTGGGGTATCTATAATATGTGTGGTAAGTAGTGGGGTATCAGTATTATGTCTGGGGTATCAGTATTATGTGTGGGGATTATGCGTGGGGTATCTGTATTATGCGTGGGGTATCTGTATTATGCGTGGGGTATCTGTATTATGCGTGGGGTATCTGTATTATGCGTGGGGTATCTGTATTATGCGTGGGGTATCTGTATTATGCGTGGGGTATCTGTATTATGCGTGGGGTATCTGTATTATGCGTGGGGTATCTGTATTATGCGTGGGGTATCTGTATTATGCGTGGGGTATCTGTATTATGCGTGGGGTATCTGTATTATGCGTGGGGTATCTGTATTATGCGTGGGGTATCTGTATTATGCGTGGGGTATCTGTATTATGTATGGTGGGCACAGATTTTACAGGACTGGTTTCACAAAATGCACTGAACAAATGAGCAAAAATGTGGAAATAAAGAGAATATATTTTCCTTAGAGAGGATCCAGGATCGATACTGCAAATTATTGTTATAATCATCACTCATCACTTATAATGTGACAGCCCATCCTGAAGCTGGCGAATTCTCAGGGTCTGGCGATGAAATGCATCACCCCATCATCTGAGGAGATGGAAGGACCATGCAAACAAAGGCTGCGCTAGTGCGAGAGGCTCCTCCAGCAGGGAAGAGGTTAATGGAGGGGGAAGGGATTGGACGGATGTTTATAAGCTGTGAACCCAGCCGGCTCTCTGGGAAAATGTTTAAGGTTGTAAAGAGGTTATTTCCCATGAATCACTGGGGAGCAGGACTAATGACTCGCAGAGCTGAAGTATTGCTGCTTCAGCATCGCCATTCCCCGCTATTACATCACAATTAGGAGCCTAGTGAAACAACATTTCATGCCTGTGCATTACAGAAGAGAAATTGTGATATTTTAGCTGTTTTGTGCTGTTTTCTGGGCTGCATTGCACAAGGAGGGAGCCATTTTGTTGGCCAACCTAGAGAAAGCTGCCTATTGGTTCCAGTGACATCACTAAGACAACAGCCAATTAAATTATTTGGACAGTGACATCACTGCCAAAACATCCCTTATTTGTCTAAGCACGACCCAATGGGCCGGATCCAGAGATGATTGTACACTGGCTGACACTGTGTTTCTCTGTGTGATTTTCTACTGCACATGCTCAGAAGTGGAGTGTGCGTTCACAGGCCATTCAGATCTGAGCGCAACTGGAACAGCGGAGGCTAGCGTTCTGAGGGGCGTGTGAAGGGAGGAAAGGGGGAAGGGACATAGTCAATGGACAGTGAGGGGCGGGGCACAAGCCCCCGATCCAGAGCCAATCACAGATGTAACAAAGGGCTGTTTATATCACACCAGCCCCGGCTCATGTGTAAGTCCAGGGGGGGCCTTCTGTGACCTATTTCTCACCCTTGTGTTAAGATGTGACACTTCAACACATTACAAAGCGTCAGAAATGACGGCCGCTGTATTGTCCTGTGTCACATCATTTCTACACACTGGAAGAAAAATATATATTTTATGTTTTCACTACAAATTAAAAATACTTTTTGCAAATATTTTGTGACATTTAGAGTTCGTCAGAGACGCTCGCAATGATTGGATCCTCCATTTATAGTCCGTATTACACTGTACGACCCTGCATATTTGGGCACGTAGCTGTATTGCGCTTAGCGGCAGTGTACACAGCGTGCCGTAATTGCTTGTCATCCAAAGGCACCGTTACGCTTCTAGAACGCACGCCACACGCCCCCTCTTTTTCCAATGCATCCACGGCACACCATGAATGACGATTAGCGATTAGATCTGAATGAGTGAAGTGCGGCAGTATTTGCACCTAACTTATTTGACCTGCCCCCCAACCCGCCCCCGTTTTACGGATCCTTATGGCATGTAAGAGTACCATTGGGCTTCCTTAACTAACCATTCGTAATATCCTTCCACTCTAATTAAAAAAGGACAGCGGCTGCCGTGGCGCACCTCTTCCTTCTTCAGTTTAAAAAGATCGCACTTACTCAATCTACGTACATAAATTGTGTAAATGACCTACAACGCATGTATAGTAGGTCATTTCCTGAAGGACAGCTTCTTAAGTGTGAATAAGGTCCTTTGTGAACAATGATGCTGGGATTGCGACGGGTCAAAGACAGCCAGCCAGGGAGAGCGAGTCCATTAAGGAGACGGCTGTAATAGCAGGACAAGTTAGTGCTATATACATGCTACTGAACGGGGTATATAACCAGTGCATGCAGATGGGGCAAGACCTGCACTTGCAGAGCAGATCTTACATTTTATAAGCATAGGTGTTTGTATGTGACACTTTTCTTTAACCTCCACTGGATAACAATGGTATATACACAATAAGTACTGACCATCGCCTCCATCCGTGCTCTGCGCTCCTCCTCCTCCTTCTTCTTACGCATGTTCTCCAGATCTTGCCTGGCCTCTGAGAACGACTGCAGGAAGGTGTCGAAGATGCCAAAAAACTCGTCTGGCTGCATCTTGCCCTCGGACTCTCCGAAATGCTTCATGGCTTTGGAGAACTAAGAGAGTGGAAACAAAGTGGTCGGTCACACACCAGTAGAAGCAAATTTACTGGAGGCGCAGAGAAGGGGGGGGTTTATTTGAGGGGAGTAGGTGAGAACATGGCCTGCTACCTGGACTCATACCAAATCATTGGCTACACCAATAGTTCACACAGTTTACACAACTTACGCTGGATCCAGCCTTAAGTAAGTGCTTGATATTAGTTACTCCTGGGCTAAACCATGTTGATTTCAGGGGAGTCAAGTTAATTGTATTCTTTGCATGCAGGGATATAGCTTTGAATTGCTTACACTATTACACGGTTATTTAGACTTGGACTGGGAAACATCACCTCTCAACTCTAATACTGTTTTCAACAGATGAAATATGACTCCTCTGCAATCAACATGGTTTAGCCCAGGAGTAACTAATTTCAAGCACTTACTTAAGTCTGAATCCAGCCCCTTAGGAGCTTGTACATGTTTGCGATGACAGGTGATGGGAAGGAAGATTGCTCTGTGTCTGTGGTTCCCATGGTGATAAGAAAGCTTTATGCAGGTCACATGGTCTAAATGGATATCCAATATCCACATTAAATTATTTAGATGATTAACAAACGTTGTTGACCATGGTTCCGAGTTTTGCTGTCCATAGTTTCCCACATGACATAGCACTGAAAGATAGCGGCAATTAACTGTTAACGCCTGTCTGCTTTTTTAAGCTCATACCCTGTTCCCTCTCTGACCAGGGCTTGATTAATATTAATGGCTGCCCTAGGCTAACACTTTTACTCACCTTCAGCTTAATTCTTTAAAACATCTAAGCATTAGTCCCTCCCCTATGGAACTTGTGCTGGTGCCCCCTTAAGCCATGCGCTCTAAGCTACAGCCTAGTCAGCCTAATGATTAATCAGGCGCTGCCTCAAACATCTAAGCTTTAGTCCCTCCCCCAAGGAACTTGTGCAGGTTCCCCCTTAAGCCCATGTTCTCTAAGCTATAGTCATCCTAACGGTTAATCAGGCGCTGGTTCTGAGCGTTTTATGAGGCAGCCATCTGCACTTCTCGCACCTATTACTGTGTAAGCCCTTCCACTTGTGTCCACAGTAAATATTGCAGTGAAATCTATCTCCACTTGGCTGGAGATTATGTTTGCATTATCATCATCATCTCTGTTTTTAGTGGCAACCGGTAAAGTGCTGAAATATCAGGAGCCTGAACTGCTCTGATCTCTGTAGACATGTTTAGGTTGGGACAGAGAGAATAATAAAACTCTTCTGCTGAACTGGGCATTTTATGCTGTAAATCTACCATCTACCATGTGCCATCACCCTGTTGCCCCCAACATTAACTCTCCTGTGTAAAGGCTCCTGTCTCATCTGCATTCTCAGACCCTTAAACAGCCTTCTATAAACACAGGGGTCTGCGCCCCTCGTTAACCTGACTGTCATTAATTATAGCTGATGACCTTTATCCAAACATGTCCCTGTTATAATAGGGCCCTAAAACATACAGCAAGCAGAGAGGGATCGTAATGTCACAACCTAGAATTTACAAGAATTCTTCAAGTTTAAAAGAAAGTTAAAAACTACAAACACATATTTACATATTTTCTGCTGACCTCTGTTTTTTTATTTATTTGAACATCTTTTTTTATGTGTATTTCAAAAGCGAAAATATTTAGTGTTAAACATAACAGTAATTATGCGAGATATAAACAGGACGCTATGGCGCGCTTTTGTGTTTGGAGACGGGTTAAAATATTTTATATACATAATTTAGTTTGGGGAAAATGCAAACAGCGCTAATTACCACAGTGACATAATGACATATGGAGGCTCGTTTAGTGTAGAAAGAAAGGGCCTGATACAGACCTACGCATGCTTGCGTTTTTACACTTAGTGTGTTGTAAAATCGCTGATTTCCATGTTCTGCGCATGTGCGAGGAAGATGTTACGACCAAAATCTCTGAACGTACTTACGAGCATACGATCGCCAGCGTAATTACCGACGAAGTGGCGTGCCAGACATAAGATACCTGTAATCACGCTTCGGAGGTGGGGTGCGGCGTGCTAAGCGTCGTAACTACATGCATGCTAAGGACGCACGCGGTTATGTTCAGAAAAGTTAGGGTAGGGTTTGGTCGGAGTAAGACGGCATAAATACGGACGACCGAGGGGAGTGCATCGTAGGTACGCTGGCGTAAATACACTACGCACAAGGGCGTATTATTTGCGTAGGTCTGGATCAGGCCCAAAAAGTGTAAACCAGAAGCAAAAATGTTAAAAAGGAGTTTATCATCACACAGTGATGGGTGTGGCTATCCTGGCATTTGTAGTGCATGTGCGAGGAGGGCTTGCTGGGACTTGCAGTGCCACAGAAGAAAATGGCAAATAACAAAAAACACTTGTCTAATCCTCTGCAGATACAACGGCAAGCAGTAGCCTTTATGGCAAATCGTAATTTTGGCAGTGATATAGGCAATACCATAATGTCCGCTATATCACTGCAGACAGGATTCAAATTTAGAGTTCAATGGGTACTAATTTCGACAACCTTGCGTTTAATCACCCCGGTACCGGCTGTGAAATCTACTCTTACCGTTGCCTGCTGTACCCATGCCAGATTTTACTGTCTGTTCTAACTACTACACTCTGCTGTGCTTTCCTGGTTAGTGGTTAGTTAGGATATAGGGCTAGGATTAGGGTGGGCATACACTAGGACGATTATTGGTCCCAGCACCATACACCTCCTCTGCTGGGACAGATAATCCTAGCAGAAGAGGGAGGGGGCCAGGGCTAGTTATGCTGCTCTGAAGCTATCAAAGCAGTCAGAACAGCATAGTACATAGATATACAGCAGCGGTTATTGCAAAGAGTAGTACAGACAAGAATCAGCCGAAGCTGCGCATCACACAGCGCGGTTTCAGCTGATCCGTCTCTGTACTATTCTTAGCAATAACCGCTGCTGTATATCTATGTACTATGCTGCTCTGACTGCTTTAAGCTCTACCTTCACAGCTGTCAGAGCGGCTTTGTACATAGATATGCAGCAGCAGCAGCTTTGAAGAATAGGGAGCCAATCAGCAAGCATAAAATATTGGGAGCTTGCTCCTGATTTAAATCACACATGTTGAAAGATCAAATAATCGTACAGAGCATTTTTGGTGCATTTATTTTATGTTTTAAAAATTGATCCTGGCCATTATCTACAGCGATTATTTGCCTGATAATTGGGTGAACGGGCAAATAATCGCTCTAGTGCAGTGGTTCTCAATCCTGTCCTCAAGGCTCCCCAACAGTACATGTTTTCCAGATCTCCTTGCTGGAGCACAGGTATGTTCATTATGGACTGTTTAAAAGATCAACAGGTGGTATAATTATATACCTTGTTCTGTAGGGAGATCTGGAAAACATGCACTGTTGGGGAGCCTTGAGGACTGGTCTGGAAACCTATGGGTTATACTATACCATCACTTCTCCCACTGATTAAATTAAATAAATATTGGGGCCAGATTTACTAAGCTGTGGGAAAGGAAAAGTGAAGATGTTTCCCATAGCAACCAATTAGATTCTAGCTGACATTTTCTAGTGTGTAATATGAAAGTAAGCTAAAATCTGATTAGTTGCTATGGGCAACATCTTCACTTTTCCTTTCCCACAGCTAGTAAATCTGGCCCTTAATTTATTTCTTTTATTTCTATGTTTCCATGCCGCCACTTCTAAATGTCCATTCCGCCACTAATTTTCCACTGCAACCACTGGTTCTGTTATATAGGACTCTACTTACTAACTTAACTTTCCTGCGTTATGCTCGTTTTCATGTGACCACCGGCATTATCACATGAAAAGTTATTTACAAACCATGAATCGCAATGGCAAACTGCAGGTTCCATGACGATCCATGTAAATATCACAGAAAATGACGGCATGTTCTTTTGAGTGTGTTACGGCACTTTGTTACATTTATTAATTTTTATTTTTTTAATATGCATAAATAACTTAGCAATAATAATTAAAAAATATGAAGAAAGAGAGGAAAGTGTAAAAGCTTACTGACATGCTGTATTTTTCATGTCGGGACTTGAAATTTTCAAAGTCCCACAGTAAAATGAAGGTAGGGTTATGTGTCCAGAACGCAGCACAAGAGGGGAATGAGATGGGCTCCCTTCTGCGTGGATTGCTAAATCTCCGCGCACAGAAAACACACAAAGATCTGGATTATTATTAGTGTTAGTAATTAGGGAGAGGTTTAGGGATAGGATTATTATAATGGAAAACAAACATCAGCATTACAACACTCAATTAGACGGGTGTCATGGTAATGACTCTGATAGAAAAATGACAGTTAGTGAACGCTGTCAGCATTTTAGTGTCCCACAAGGCACTGCACACAATCGCAGGAGTATACACACTTGTCAATTGGTCGGGTGATTGGCGTCCTGATTTTGAAGCAGGACTGAAAAACATTTGATCAGGATTAGAAAGAACAAGTCATGTGAGCGTTCACACACTTATCCAATGTCGCTCGAACAGGTTGATTGTAGCTCCAATTGGGCACAAATAAGCATAAGCAATAAGTATTTTATGGGTGATAGAGGGGGAGCCATTGCAATAAACAGTAATAGTTTAAAAAGGAGGAAACGGATTAGATCTGAAGTAGCCACTGATGGGTCATCTGGCTGGAGAATTCCTTCATTAAACATCTGCCCTGAGGATAATATTTGTCCTGGAAATAACTGTGTGTTTTATCTCTGTGACCCTCTGTCTGAGCTTCTCTGAGTCCCAGCAGCAGGTTCCTGGCTGGTATGTTTTTGTAATGCAGTCCTGACCAAGCCCGGGAGCTGATTGTATCCCGATTTCCAAATCTGAGAACCTGGAGCTCAGCCCAAAAGCCAACATCTGCGGAGAACATGACACTAACCGGGGTCTGGAGTGTGAAAGTGAGATAATCCCTGGACAGCGGAGAAGGACTGGAGCGCACGTCTCTATATTATAGATCGCCATCAGTGCCGGCTCGCTGGGCCTGAGTTCTGCATATTTTGGGCTGTTTTGTGGTGAAAAGTAAGTTGATGGGAAGAAAGAACGGAATTTCGGCTGCGTTTTACAACTCGAAACTCTTAGGAAACGCTGTTACTGTATTTCTGAATCCAACATCAGAACTGTTCCTGCAAAGTGCATTCACCTATAGGAACAAATCCGGGAGAGCGCTGTGGCAGTGGTCGGAACCCTGGACGCAGCGGTGATAGAGTTGTGTAATCACTGTGTGTTCCTGAAGTCCGTATGTGCGAGGAGAGACCACTCCCCTCAAGCGTATGGACTTCCATACTCAGGACCTTAAATGTTACGCATCGGCCCCATCTAAAATGTGGCCTGGTGCGTAATGGCGAATCGTGCATAAGTGATTAACCAAGCCCTTACTGTATATATACATACATACTGAAAGCTTAATGTATGCGCATGCGCTCTACTGAAATGTGAGGGTGTAGTTCGACAAATTACTTTCCGGCAATGAAAAGATGACCGCCGACATTTTTCATCCGTTTTTCTGCATCGTTCCCGTGTCTTCAAAGATTTCAGTGGTGAAAGGTACTATTTTCTAAATCCTAACCCTAACCATCCCCTTCCCGCAGCCTAACCTTAACCCTCCCCTAACCCTAACCTTATCATCCCCTCTCCACAGCCTAACCTCAACCCTCCCCTAACCTTAACCACCCCTTTCCTGCAGCCTAACCTTATCATCCCCTCTCCACAGCCTAACCTCAACCCTCCCCTAACCACCCCCTTCCCGCAGCATAACCTTAGAGGGGCTTAGTCTCTGCATACACTGACAGCCGGCTCCAGTAATTGCAGAGCTGCAGATTTTTGCTGATGATTTTGCTGCGTTTGCTTTGCAGACTCTCTGAACATCAATAAAAAAAAACATTAAATCCTGAAGGAAAATAGGAGAAGAAGGAGCAGAGCGTTACCAGCGCACGTCTTGTTTTTACTGCCTGCAGAATAATTTCCACATACAGCAGATGCCTTATTTATTGTTATCTCGCCATTTCCAAGTTATCATTGGCTTCTTCTCCGTATTGCTTCAGCAAACAGTAAGAAGCACATATCCCCAACAACCCGATCACTTACTGGCCGGAGACTCACATTTCACACCTCTATTTAAAGCCAGCTACTTCCTGATTGGCTGAGGCTGCTGGACGCAGCCACCCTGCTGCATCCTGATTGGCTCGGCTCAGCCCCGTAAAGAGCATTTATAGGTCTGTTATTTCCTAATTGGCCAGAGTGAATGTTGTGCTGCTGTTTTATTAGGGTGCAGCTTCCAGGCTGGGTCAGCAGGCAGGGAGATTTTATGGGGCTGGAATGAGCTAAATAATAGAGACATTTAATGGATTCCTACTTTATGTGACTCTGTGGCTTAGCATTACTTCTTCAGTTACATGCAGGTTAACCCTTCATTCACGGTTACAAACCCATGTAATGGATTCCCATCACGCTGCAATCTATGAAATGCATCACGGGTCAAAGGAGTAAAGTTTTTCCTGTGAATTAGGATAACGAAACGCGACAATTATCTTTTTTTTTTTAGTAATTTACAAACTTCAAGGGACTAAATTTACTAAGCTGCGGGTTTTGGAAAAGTGGAGATGTTGCCCATAGCAACCAATCAGATTTTAGCTGACATTCTTTAAAATGAGAACTAGAATCTGATTGGTTGTTATAGACAACATCTCCAGTTTTCCAAACCCGCAGCTTAGTAAATCTGGACCCTGGTGTATTTGACCATGGTCTTTGTTTGCGTTTGGCTTATGACAATAACGATAATTGAATGGATACTATAAATGCGTCTGTAAGCAAAATTGACATCTAACGCTGTCATTAGGGGATGCGGCCGGCCCTACTGTGACAATGGGCCTGATCCAGTTAGGGTAGCCTTCAGCCGGCGTAAGCGAGGGAAAATACGCCCGCACAGGGGGAGTGTCGGGAAGAGTAGACGCCGATACGCTGTGCTTTAGTAAGCACAGTGCAACGGCGTAGTTCTGGATCAGGCCCAATGATACAGTCGCCAGCTGAACGACGGTTGTATCATTGTCGAATAGCTCTCTAAATAGAAAATCGATATCGAGAACGGCCCGTTCTCAAGTGTCAGACTGTGGTCGGGCCTAAGGTTAAGGTTAGGACTTAAGGGGAGGGTTAGGGTTAGGCTATTGGGGCATGGAGGGTTATTGTTAGGTTTTGGGACATGGAGGGTTAGGAAAGGGTTAAGGTTAGGCATTGTTTATATCTCTCCTTATTCATCTGCTCCTACACACATATCCAGCATCCTTATTCTCTATACATATTGTTCTGCTATTTCTGTACTGGATTTTATTTCTGTATTGTGTTTGTATTGTATTCCAGAATGACCCTGTCTGATTACTGCAGCCACCATTTTATTGCTGGGAAGTTATCTGTCAAAAATGAGATTTTCGAGGCGGCGAACTTTACTCTCAGCATGAATAAATACGCTCCCCTTTCCAAAAACGTAACCATGAAAAAAAGTTATGTATAGCAAGAAAAACAAAAGTTAATGGTTGGTAAAATATAAACCTCCTCCCGTGAGGTCACTAATACACAAATATAGTAACACAATGTTATTGGAGGCTCTAACTACTTGGTATTGTATCAATAAACAGAGGTTCATCAACTTTTAAATGAGCTCTGGACGCTCAGAAAATCTCCAAAACTGGCAGTCTGGCTTTAGAAAAGGTTTGTTAGCGATTGTAACATTTATAAATAAAACTTTGTGAACTAAGAGAGGAACAAGAGCAGCTGCACTGAAACGCTGCTTCCAGTCCTCAATACGAGATTGTTATTCTTAAAGTCTTCCCTGACAAATCCCAGATTGTGCCCCCACCCTCCGCACGCTTCTCCCTAATTGTGCCATTTATAGAATCAAAGGCGCTTTGACACAACCATCTTGGAGCGGAGAAGTCGGGACGGACATTAATAGGGAAACAATCGCTCTATTTAGCAGACAGAGGACACATTGAGAGGACGATCAGGAGGAAGGAGGCAGAGAGACTCGTCCGTACTGACTCAGCAAGATATATGGCGTAATTAAAGGGGGACGGTGGAGACTGTAATGTCATTACATGAATAAATATAGACCGGATCATAAGATACAAAGATGGTTCTACCTTAATAATGGCGATGTTTGGTAAGTCAGGATCTTGCGCTCGGCTGAATCCCGGCTTTACTGTCAGTTTTAATACTGAACTCCGCCCTTCGTGGTGGGTGATGCAATTGTATCTTTAGAACGATCGGGTGTTGTCTCTCTTACGTGGCGTCGGAGAGCGTCCACGCGCAATTCATAAAAAGGGACGTTTTCTGATGCAACCACTGTCATTACCAAAAAGTGTGAAGGAAAAGTATAAAGCTCAGGGGCTCAGGGCCGGATCCAGAATTACGGCCGTCTTCCACAGACGGCCGTAATTCATTGAACGATAGCTACTGCGTAAGCGTAGTAGCTATTTTACGTAATCTGCGTATCGTTTCGATACATAGATTGCGTATATGCGGTCTTTTAGACCACAGACGGCCGTAGTTCTGGATCCGGCCCTCAGTGTGTAATGGGGTAACCGCAGGTGTCAGCCACCAGTAACCTGCGTTTAATCTGCGTCTAACTTTCTAAGAATTCTGCACACGAGTTGTCGTCAAAGGGTTTCATGTAGAGTTGGGAACACGCAGAATTTTTTTTTGTGTATACGGGCGGTTTTTAAAACTGCGCATACCCAGATTTAATACGTACGCAAATGTCTGCGATGGTTAGTCTTAGACTACCTTATGTCCAACGGGCTGTCTAGGCTGTTCTGATGATAGGTCGGGGAGTCTGAATGCAATCTATGGACCTTATCCAGATCTCTGTGCATACTATAGACACGCTGTGGGCTGGCCTTCATATTTAAATTTTACAGTAAGGGTTGGGTTTAGTCCTTATGTACGATGATCCTGTCCACACATTAAAACTTATGCGCGGACAAGAAACGGTGGGGTCTGGACACGTGGGTGGGGGAGGGCAGATCATTACATTTATCTCCCAACATTAAGACATGCAAAACAAAAATAAAAGACTCCACCCCCAATATGGTCAAATACACCCCTTTTGTGTAACCCCACCCTCTTTCATGCAAGCCACACCCCTTTTTCTGGGAGATCCACGAGGGACCAGGTGCTATCCATCCCCTTACATAAGTCATTAAACACAGACAGCCCCACGAGCATTGTACTTTTCTACTGCCCAACATTGGCGCCAGAGTGAGAGAGACGATGGGGGCGTGGTCACATCAACAGAGGCATGGCTTCATGATTATATGGGTGTGGCCATACAGCCTGCGCAGTGGGAGTGGCAGACATTCTTACCTTGTCCTGGGCCTCACTCAGAAGGTCCTCAAGCTCAGAGAAACTGAAACTGGCCACGGTGATGAAGTCACTCATTACTGGCACAAATCGGTCTCCCGGCTCCCTGTACTGACGCTTCTGGTACTCCAATTCCTGACAAAGGAGGGAGAGATCAGTACTCTTACTGAATGTGATTAATACTGATCGATAGTCATACACAATAATACCGACCGGCAGCATGAAGAGGTTTTATCTATTACACCATGGAAACGCTGACACCTCAGTAATGTCCCCCGGTCACATGATTATTCCACAACAGTAATGTCTCCAGATCACATGATTATGCCACAACAGTAATGTCCCCAGGTCACATGATTATGCCACAACAGTAATGTCCCCAGGTCACATGATATCCTCCTATTCTCATTGACGCCCTCATATATATATTTTATCACCTAAGAGGGAACACCCACTTTGGCATCTCAGCCCCATTCCCCTCTGTCTTATATCTGGATAGATGCACAGAGAGAGGGAACACCTATACTGTCAATTGACTAAGAGGGAGGGCCCAATTGGCCCCTTAGTCCCTGTGTCTTATGCCTGGATAGATACACAGATAGAGGGAACGCCCACTTGGTACCTAAGCCACACCCCTCAGTCTTAGGACTCATTCATCTTATGTCTGGGTGGGTTGGGGTATCTTTCAATATTCTGATAGATGACCATAAAATGTAATCCGCGTCAATACAGCTCGGAAACACTCGGAATGTAGGTATATAAAAATACAAGAATAGGTTTTAGTGTTCCATTAAAACTGGAAAAAAAACGGATAAAAAGAAATAAAAGTGAGTATACACGAGACACCCGGCGCATTGTATATCACTGTACGCCAATCCCCTACACCCCGGACTCAATGACAGCAATATGACTCCCCAACGCTGCCGTAATCCCCCGTCTCCATTTTCCCTTCAATGCATCCGCTGTCCCTTGTTGACTTTTCATTACACTTAGCAACAGGACTCGCCGCGCACCTCACGCGGATTTAATTAAAGTCAAATTAAAGCCCGGCTGGGATTCTCTGTGATTATAATGAGATCGTCTGATTGGTTTGGACGCAGATGAAATAACACTTTGTGGTTTACCTTTCTTAATGAGCTCACAAGTGCAATTTAATTGAATGCAGGACGAGACCTTGTGCAGATCCACTTCCCACAACGCGATTCGCGACGCCAGCTCGGGGATATCAGGGAGAGAGCTGTAATGCTGGATCGTAGGCAGACTTTCACAAAAGCGGCCTTTCACTGGGTTTGTAGCAGTGGCGTATCTACCGTGGGTGCAGAGTGTGCAGTCAAGGGAGGCTCCCAGTCCCCCCTATATCTATACACACGGTGACGGCCCCCACCAGCCTACCGTTCCCAACAGTGCACTGCGCGCGGGCG
>WWET01002717.1:134975-147833 GCA_011038615.1 Limnodynastes dumerilii | reverse complement strand
TATCTTGGCGCTGGCGATCAAAAGCCAATCAAAGCCACTATCTGGAATGATTGACACTTTACTTTAAAGGCAGACCCGGGTTATTTGGTGGTAATGTGAAAAGGACAGACCCGGGAAACTCCCGGGTTTTTGGGTGGATTTATAACGCGGTTTTGAAAATGACACGGCAATGCTGCCAGAAAAAACCCGGGTACAAAATACCGGGTTTTTCAAAGGTGGTGATGTGAAAGCGGTATGAGTCCAAATAAATAAAATGGGAGTTTCCTCTTAATACTTTCTGATAAACCCTTCTATACTTCTCAGAATACTCACAAGCTTCAGTTACAAGACATAGGGCCAGATTTACTAAGCTGCAAGTTTGGAAAAATAGAGATGTTGCCCATAGCAACCAATCAGATTCTATCTCTCACTTTCCTATCACATACTAGAGAATGTCATCTAGAATCTGGCAGGTTGCTATTGGCAACATCTCCACTTTTCCAAACCCGCAGCTTAGTAAATCTGGCCCATAAAGTAGGCTTTATCTGTAGGTCATCTATCCAGGGAAGTGGTTACAATATGAACACACCAATGCCAGCGACTGTGGATTTCTCAGAATCTTTTTCTTAGGGATCTGGTCACAGAAGTATTGACCTGGATCTACTATACTATTTGAAATACAAATACAAATACATATCAAAACACTGTAAACCTGTGCAATATAGAATATATGGGCTGGATCCAGACCTAGTTAAGTGCTTGAACTTAGTTACTCCTGGGCTAAACCATGTTGATTGCAGGGGAGTCATATTCCATCTGTTGCAAACAGTATTACAGTGGAGAGATGATGTTTCCTATCCCAAGTCTAAATAACAGTGTGATAGTAAAGCTGGTCAGTATCTGTGTGCAGTAAGCAATTAAAAGATATATACCTGCATGCAAAAAATACAATTACCTTAACTCCCCCTGCAATCAACATGGTTTAGCCCAGGAGTAACTTTCCTCTCTTATTTTCAAGCTCTTAAGTCTGAATGAGGCCCATAGATTCACGGTTGCATGTATCTACTATTCTATTATTCCTCTTCTGTCTGTCCCTTCTGTTCTACAAGACATACGCAGATTATACCACAGATTAAATACAAGCACATGTCCACAATGGGTTATGCTCTTAAAATAAAGACATATTCTTATAAGTAGCTGAGTGACAAGGCATGGAACATAAATACAATGTAACAGCCCCAGCCTGAGGGCGATTATTCTATATCTCTTCATTAACAGGAGATGTCACGAAAATGCAGTGCCCTCTGATGCCAGTCTCGCCCCTCTGACCTCATCGCTCTCACTAATCGCTGTAGCCGGCAGCTTGGTGAATAATGGGTCAGTTATTTCAATCCCAGACATGAAATAATCTCACTTATGACGCCAGTTAGAGCCGGGATATATCTACATACACGAATGACCTCTTCTTTGGTAAGCGATTAATACACCCAGTGTCTGTCATAGCCAAACATCACTCTTTTAGAGCGTTGTGAATGACTCGGCTCCTCAGCGCCAGAATTAGCGCAGAATTGGTGGTTTTTAGAAGACAAAGTGACCAATGTCCACCCCTAGAAACTTTCTATGAATAAAGGTCACTGATCGTAGTACAGATGTCCCCAAATTGAGATAATGGACAGTATTCACAATTAAGAGTGAGTTAGGTGCGGACAGATCTGCCCCTACCCCCCCCCCCCCTGTTTTTAGGTACCTTATGGCACTTAAGAGTACCACAGGGTTTCCTTAAGTAACCATGCGCATTTTCCTTCTTACGCACGGAGAAACCCTCCACCCGACCTCCCCGGCTAACCTAAATCCCTTCCCCCTGAAGAGCGCTAAGGATCCTCATTGATACGATTCTCCCTTATTTTGTGAGCGTTATATTTGCAGTTGATCTTGTGTTCTGCCCAGGGCATGTGCATCCGGGTTTCCCGATCAAAACACATTGCAACCAATCCACACATAAGAGGAAAGAAACTTCCGACAGGGAGGCAGAGTTGTGATCGCAAGGGGCGTGTATTTGTACTTGTAGGTGTGGCCTCTATCTCATCTAGATCAATGGGTGGTGTGTATAGATCATTGGCTGGTGTGTATAGATCACTGGGCGGTGTGTATAGATCATTGGGTGGTGTGTATAGATCATTGGGCGGTGTGTACAGATCATTGGCCAGTGTGTATAGATCATTGGGCGGTGTGTATAGATCATTCGGCGCTGTGTACAGATCATTGGCCGGTGTGTATAGATCATTGGTCGGTGTGTATAGATCATTGGCCGGTGTGTATAGATCATTGGCCGGTGTGTATAGATCACTGGCCAGTGTGTATAGATCATTCGGCGCTGTGTATAGATCATTGGGCAGTGTGTATAGATCATTGGCCGGTGTGTATAGATCATTGGCCGGTGTGTATAGATCATTGGGCAGTGTGTATATCAGATTGAATGGGCCGCGTGTCTCTTATCTGCCATCACTTTCTATGTTTCTATGTCCTACCTGTTCCAACATGTCCTTGGGAAGGTCCTCCTCCTCATCCATCTCCATGATGGCTCTTCTGATCTCTTCATTGGACAGCTTGAGTCTACGACAATATTACAGTTGTGTTATGAGATATTTTGGGATCATCTATAATACTATTATATTATTATTTTACACAGATACTGACCAGTGTTACTGTTACACTGTTATTTAGACTTGTATTAGGAGACATCACCTCTCATCTCTAATACTATTATATTATTATTACATTACATTACATAGATACTGACCAGCGTTACTATTACACTGTTATTCATCACCTTTCATCTCTAATACTATTATATTATATTACTACACAGATTCTGACCAGCATTACTATTACACTGTTATTTATCACCTCTCCTCTCTAATACTATTATATTATTACACAGATTCTGATAAGCGTTACTATTACACTGTTATTTATCACCTCTCATCTCTAATACTATTATATAATTATATATTATTACACAGATACTGACCAGTGTTACTATCACACTGTTATTTATCACCTCTCATCTCTAATACATTCTATTTTACAACAGATGACATTTGCCTCCCCTGTAATTCAATATTGTTATACGAAGGTGTAACTTTCCACCTGATTTCCGCTAATTCTCATACTCTAGGTCCGGTCAGATGTAGTCGATTAAACGTTTTACACAACGTATTCCTATCTGTAGCGCATTTTCTATGCTGCTGAGGGCTCTATGGAAATGCTGTGACCTTGGAGTCGGATACACGTGTGCCGGGAGAGGTGGATAGAGCTCATATAACAGCACTAGTATAAGACACATAACACCGCACATGCACAATGTGTCCTATTCTCCTAGAACATGGAGAGAAAGGTTCCAGAATTCACTTGTTTCTAGTAAGTTATTATTATCCGGGAGACACCCCCCCCCCCTCCTCTGGCTGGAATGCATCAAGTTTTAGGCAATTATACAGCACATACATGTTGATAAGCAATTAAATATAAAAATATACAGTAACACTTTGCTGTTTAAACACGTTTTGGGCTTACTTCAGATTCCAGAACAGTGTTCAAAGGAAAGAGAAGAGGATATTCAGTATCATATCGGAGTCGTGTTCTCCAGCTGCGGCCAATGTAAACTCTCTGAGGGGTTTTGGAAAACGCAACAGATATTTGTGAGGCTGAAGCAGGTCGAGCTGCAATGACCAGCAGCTGTGGTGGCAGCGGCGGGATGAAAACAGATTCCTTGTCAGACGCCTCCGTGCTGCGCTTATGAAATATTCAACATTGTGGAGGAGCAGTATTCTATGTGCAATATCCCAGGCATCAAATAAACTGCAGGTGATATGCATCAGAGAATGGCAAAATACCCGCATGACCCATTCCATTAGGTACAAACTACTCTGCTCCTCAGGTTCCAACTGTCAGTTACTATGGTAACCACCTTTGTTGAAGAGGAAAATAGTTTTTTAAATTTCAGTTTATTCAGGTGAGTGACAGTTGGAAGCTCAGGAACGGATTAAATTGTACCTAATGGAATGGGTCATGTTGGAGGGTCTGTGGCAAACGGTCATCAGTTAACCCGTCAGTACTAAATAGCCAACAGGTGTAACTGATCTAATTATTCTCTATCCACAGGGTCGTTATCTCAACACCTGTCAGATAGCATACAGTAATTGCGACTCTTACTGGGCTCAAACCATAGGTGAGCGTACGCCAGCTGACGTGACGTTTCTCTGCGTGATTCTCTACTGCACATGCTCAGAACTGAAGGGCGCGCGGTCACGGACGATTTCTATCTGAGCGCAACTCGAGCAACGGCGGCTTACGTTTTGAGAGGAGTGTTGAGGGCGGGAAGGACTTAGTCCAGGGGTGGCCAAGCTCGGGCCTCGTTGGCTACCAACGGTCCATGTCTTCCAGGTCTCCTTGTTGGTGTGTTCATTACTGACTGATAAATTCAAAAAGATCTACAGTTGGTAGTGATCATCTCACCTCTGACTATCTGAGGAGACATGGAAAACATGAACCGTTGCTAGCTCACGAGGCCTGAGCTTGGCCACCCCTGACTTAGTCAATGTACAGTAATGGCCCAAGCAAGTGCCTCTAATAAAGAGCCGATCACAGATGTAACAAAGGGCTATATACATCAATACATTTGCACCAGCCCCAGGTCAGGGAAAGGAATAATGCAGATGTAGAACATAGCAACCAATCAGATTCCAGCTCTCACTTTCCTATTACATACTAGAAAATGTCAGCTAGAATCTGATTGGTTGCTATGGGCAACATCTGCACTTGACCATTCTCGCAGCTTAGTAACTCTGAGCCCTGGTCTGATACCAGGGAGCAGACCTTCTGCAACCTATTTCAGACCAATTCCATGCTGTAAACACATTTCCATAGTCAGGAAAACGCTGCTGGGTATTATGTTGTTTTCAATTTGTAATAATAAACAGTAATAAAATTTTTTTTAAAAATTGTAAAATGGTTTATAATTAGAATAAGTTATTTTTTATTGGTTTTAGGGCATTTATAAAACATAGGAAGTGTTGTGCCCTGGATCCTGCCTTAACCTCTAACTGAAGGATCATGCGTAAGTGCTTACCCCACGATCTAAACACCTCCCCCCGCCCACCAGGCGAACACGCTGTATGCAAGGAGGGTCATTATGTACCACCGAGTGAAAGGCTTCCAGTGCATAATCCAGAATCATTCCTAGGGCAGATGTGATATATGGTGATAACATACATGTATGATATATGATGGTGATATACAGATGTGATATATGGTGATAACATACATGTATGATATATGATGGTGATATACAGATGTGATATATGGTGATAACATACATGTATGATATATGCTGGTGATGTACATATGTGATATATGGTGATAACATACATGTATGATATATGCTGGTGATGTACATATGTGATATATGGTGATAACATACATGTATGATATATGATGGTGATATACAGATGTGATATATGGTGATAACATACATGTATGATATATGCTGGTGATGTACATATGTGATATATGGTGATAACATACATGTATGATATATGCTGGTGATGTACATATGTGATATATGGTGATAACATACATGTATGATATATGCTGGTGATGTACATATGTGATATATGGTGATAACATACATGTATGATATATGCTGGTGATGTACATATGTGATATATGGTGATAACATACATGTATGATATATGCTGGTGATGTACATATGTGATATATGGTGATAACATACATGTATGATATATGATGGTGATATACAGATGTGATATATGGTGATAACATACATGTATGATATATGCTGGTGATGTACATATGTGATATATGGTGATAACATACATGTATGATATATGATGGTGATATACAGATGTGAGATACGGTGATAACATACATGTATGATATATGATGGTGATATACAGATGTGATATAAGGTGATAACATACATGTATGATATATGATGGTAATGTACACATGTGATATAAGGGGATAACATACATGTATGCTATATGATGGTGATGTACACATGTGATATACGGATACATGGTTGCGCTGTACAGTTACGATGCAATGAATTGTGGGGACAGGTCTGGGAGCATGCGGTGAGATGGGGCACAGCGCTCGTCTCCCATACAATGTATACAGAAGGGAACAGTCATAATGAATGGAAAATGCTATTTCACATGAACAATGCGTCAGTTCAGGGTAAATAGAGGGAACAACCAGAGTTCACGTCAATGAGAACCAGCTGCAGACTAACAACTGGAAACATAATGACAAACGCGTTGTCTTGGTGGCCTGCATTTCAGTGACTGCAGATCTAATGTTACACGATGAGTCCGGGTTCCAATGACACGTGAAGAACACGGTCCGCATACGCCCGGTAAAACACGTCTGATTAGTATGGACTATGACACTATGTAAGAATTTACCAATCACGGCATAAACTCTGTGACTGAATGAATTTTTAGCTTCCAATCCTCGAAAGCGTCAGTAACTGTACTAATAGATTGTAACGCATTTTGACTCATCCAGACATAACAGCAATGACAGGGTGGCGGGACTGAGTCAGTTACAGTATAGGCAGAAAAAAATAGTAAAAGGAGAGCTCAGAATCAATAAATAAAGATTGATTATACACAACAGTATTAATATTAAAATAAATCACCAAAAAGCCGTTACAATAATGAAACGCGCTGAATAGCTCTAGAAAGAATGTCTGTATGAGCCATTATTATGTCAAGAAACAAGAATGATTAGCTCATCAGAAAAAGATGACAGCCAGAATGAGTAAGTTTTCAAATGAAACAGTTGCACAGTCATCTCCTATGGTGAAACGCGTCACAAAACAAACAACACCATTCTCCCCATCGGGTTAGCCAAAATCCAGTGAAGCACAGCTTAGCGAGCAGGCCTGGGGCTACCAATAGGAAGGTTTAGGCCTAGGGTCGCAAGCCCTTGGGGATGGGGGCATGGAGGTACTCAGGAACTCTAACCCTGGTGGCAGAACACACAAGCCGCTTGTGGGTTCAGGAGTCAAGGACTAGCTGATCCCCTATGGCAGAGCTTACTTGTACTGCTTAGCCAATTGGCTGTCAGAGACATGACAGCTGAGTGGCTGAGCAGGCAATGTAAGTGTCACCACAGGGAATCAGCCTGGTCATGACTTCTGTATAGTACTGTACTATGCTGAGATCATGGCTCAGTTAATTCCCTGTGCCTTTGAAGCAGTACAAGTGAGCAATACTAAGGGTGAACAGGAGAGGGGGACAGAAAGCGATGGGACGGACCTTTTCCCGGGGTGCCTAGAGACCGGAGTTACTTACTTGGAGAGCAGGATTATGCAGTTCTGTGCTCGGCGACCATCTATGACAGACAGCTCCTTCACCTTCCGTGTGGACAGATACAGGTCCTCCATGGAATCCACGTCTTTCTGTCAGGAGGGAAGACACGTGTCACTCTACCATTACTACAGCTGATATATTACATTCTATAATGATGTCATTAAACCTCCAACGCAGACAGATGACAGACAGAAAATGACCAACAGATCATCATTACTCCTCCACCTCTACCGGGCTCCTCCCGTCTCCCTGATTTTGGCCACCTACTTGCGCGAGTGCATCAGTTGTTAAGTGACGCGGCTTCATCTTTTGCCAACCGTCTGAAACTGAATTTTGGAGTCACTAAAAAAAATGGTGCAACCACGCTAATGGTCAGGACTCATTGAGGGAGCGTCGGTCGCTCAGTGATGTCACGGCGTCCTCCACAGAGAGTTTCACACGGTCGGCAAAAAACACAGCTGCGTCACACAGCGGCCGAACAATTAGTTAGAACTTGACCCCCCCCCCAGCGGCCTGACCGTTTCTCCTCCTGTTTCCTTGTTTGTACTTTCTTTCTTTGTACTTTTTTCTTTTTTGCACTTTTTTTTTGCACCCTGCTGCATTGTCACCTTATAACAAAGGATAATAAAAATAATGATAATAATAATATTAATAATGGGTCAGATTCACACTTAATAACATACCTAAATATATGCAAGCCACGTGCGTATTTTGGTATATTTTAGTGATCTGCTCATACGCCATCCAGATATTACGCGAGTTCAACTCCGTGACTAATGAGATCGGTAAGAAGGTGCGTGCCTCTACTCCTTAAGTAGGAAGTTAAGAAAAGTGGGTGGGGAGGGCACTTAAATAGGGCAGTGTGGGCTGGGTTTGCAAAGTACGCACATACTTTACACAAAATCCGCATAAATATACGCACGGAAACTTAAGGTAGCCCTATGGACGCGGAAGTCAGCAAAGATCCGTGAGAACCTGGTCAGAGGCGGAACTACCATTGGTGCAACAGATGCAACGCCACTGTCACAAGGGCCCACAGTCGTCATCACTGCAACGCAGAAGCTACGCACCGGGTTACCTGGGATATCATCAGGGCCAAAGCATATTTTTTGCACCTGGGCCCACAACTCGCTAGTTCCTGGAAGCGCACTTGCCACAATGTTGCGTATATTTTTGTGTACATGTGTACTTCTTTCCTTCTTATTTGTGGATCAGGGCCAATGACAATAATAATAATAATAATAATAATGATAATATTAATAATAAGGCTAGTACGACTCTTGAAGATTACCAGGTTGGATACGACCAGCGCACATGACAGATATCTATAAGTTATTCACAGCAGTCTGCAGATACTATTTGAGCTGACAGAGTAGGGAGCATAAAGCATATGAAGGGGTTACTCACCTGTCTCAGCGAGGTGTTAGTTAGCAGGTCCTATGCAGCCAGCCGCAGAGAAGAAAGAATGAGACATGCCAAAAATTAGTCAGAAATATAAGATACAAAATCCATACAAGAAGCAGCTCGGAGCAGTTACTCCTCCTCTACATATTGCACTGTTAGAACCTGTAGTGCTCAGTACTCGTACATGGAGCGCTATTTTAAGCTGTCAGCCTCTGACAGCTTCTATCAGGCAGCGGTCCTGCCCAGCTCCGCACCAGTCCTGCCCAGTTCCGCCCCAGCCTAGTCCCGCCCATACAGACTTAAATTTCAGTGAGAGAGTGATTAGAGATACCATTGCCTTATACCAAAAAGCTCCACCCCCTTATAGATCTAACCAATCATTTCCAGGACATAAAATAGACCTGGTTATAGGAGAAAAGAAAGAACTGATTCTTTAAATACACACAATAGCCCTGATACAGACTGGAGCGTGCGACCGATGGCGTTCCCTGCATACCAACACAGCTCACTGCCGCGAACACCTGCGCTCCGAGGGGCGTACCAAGGAGCTGAATGCAGTCAGACTACAGCAGGTTGTGCCCATGGCAGTGAGTCCTATGTACACAGTTTACGGTTACACAGTTGCACCACCCACAGGTCATGTCTAAGGCTGAGGATTTAACTCACGATCTGACACCTTATCAAACAGCAGTAACGATTTTTAAGCCCTGACCAGCATAACAAACAGCACAGCGCTCCCACCCTGTCCTTCCCAACTCCACAGCCTAACCTTAACCCTCAACTCTCCACAGCCTAACCCTAACCATCTCTGTCCTGCAGCCTAACCTTATCCCTCAACTTTTCTCAGCCTAACCCTAACCATCCCTGTCCTGCAGCCTAACCTTACCCCTCAACTCTACACAGGCTAACCCTTACCATCTCTGTGCTGCTGCCTAACCTTACCCCTCACCTTTCCGCAGCCTAACCCTAACCATCCCTGTCCTGCAGCCTAACCTTAACCCTCGACTCTCCAACGGCTTAACCCTAAAAATCCCTGTCCTGCAGCCTAACCTTAACCCTCATCTCTCCGCATCCTAACCCTAACCATCACTGTCCTGCAGCCTAACCTTACCCCTCGACTCTCCACAGCCTAACCCTAACCATCCCTGTCCTGCTGCCTAACCTTACCCCTCAACTCTCCGCAGCCTAACCCTAACCATCCTTGTCCTGCAGCCTAACCTTACCAATTGACTCTCCACAGCCTAATCCTAACCAATTACCGCAGCGGTAACTACATCCGCATTAGGGTCTGCAGTGTGTGCTATGCGGCAAGAACACACAATGTCTCTTAGTTTTCAGAATCGCAGGAGAGATATAAAGGGTCAGGAGTTATTCCAGATACTTAGATGAACTGTTCTGATGTAAGATCCTGACTGAGCCAGGCTCCAGCACTATCTATCAGCAGCTGCTTTTCTAATGCAGAGAGTGAGGCGTTTAATACACAGCTACCACAGACCCTCCAACATGACCCATTCCATTAGGTACAATATATTCCGCTCCTGAGCTTCCAAATGTCACTCACCTGGTGAAATGACCACTGATATTTAAAAACTATTTCTCTTCAACACAGGAGGTTACCATAGTAACTGACAGTTGGAAACTGAGAAGCAGAGTATTTTGTGCCTAATAGAATGGGACATGTTGAAGGGTTTGCTACCAGTGAACAGACTATTGAACCATGACCAATGTCCCTCCATCTTACAATGTGCAAAGAAGTCATGTGACCTACCTGGTGTCTCTGATAGGCAGAAAACATTTTCTCAAACTCCTCCAGGTCCAGGATTTTAAACGCTTTGATGTCATCAATTTCATTCCAGATTGTTCCATTGATTTTATCCTAAAACAAACAGAAAAAAAACAAAAGATGAACTTCTGCCAAAATAACGACCAGGAAAAGAGAAATAGTGACGGCAATAAAAACTCCAAAGCCTATATCTACTAAACTGCGGAAAAGTGGAGATGTTGCCTATAGCAACCAATCAGATTCTAGCTCTCACTTTTCTATTACATACTAGAAAATGTCAGCTTTAATCTGATTGGTTGCCATGTGCAACATCTCCACTTTTTCTTTTTACGCAGTTTAGTAAAGCTGGCCCTAAGTGTAAAATAAGCAAAACATCAAAGCAAATTAAATTCCAGGCTGTATATATGTAACAGCAGAAATTCACCGCACTCCTAACACTTTAAACTCTCATCTGGACAAGATGGCGCCAATTGTGTCAGCAGGCCACACCCCCCCACTGGTCAAAGCTTTTATTGTGCAGCAGAAAGGGTGGAACAAATGCAAATCAGGGCACCATGGCTTCACCCCCTGCTTCACATTGCCTGTAGGGGGCAGGACTTGATGGCGCAATTTACATAATTTAACCCCTGGAAACATTCAGCTCTTTCTGACAGACGAGGCAGATGAATGGTGGGTAAGTATGGTGCTAGCGTGCCAAGAAATTGCTTATCAAACCCATGGATGATGTAGTATTTGTACCTTCAGATCCTAAATTATTCAGTGATAAAGGTGCAGGTAAATAATTATTCCTATTGGTTATTTTTATTTTATTATTAGAAACGAGACTTCGCTCCTATAAGACGGCTACATAAAGCAATTCATATTGCACAAGCTCAACGATTCAATCTCATTTACATATAACAATCAGCGCAGCAACGACACGTGTGACAGCTTCCAACCGAGGCTCCGCGAGTGGGCGTGACTACTGTACAATGCCGGCACAAAAGGCGTGCTCACAGACTACATACCGATCACGACCTTCAAACCACCGCCATTTTACATCTGGTGGTTAATGGTGCGATCGCACTCATGACGCTTCTGTGAATGCGAATCCTTAAGCATCGGTTACTCGGAGATCTGATTGCGCCAAAATCAGATTTGTCCATCTGGTTCAGAGTCAAGCGAGCGCAAAACAAACTAAACTGATTGAAACTAAGTATTATTATTATTATTATTATTATTAAGAAGTTGCCATGAACCTGGTATAATTCACGCCGTTACCGTATTTATCCGCAGCCGCATTGCCGTCTTAGCCAAGATCTCGTACACATAGCTTTGCGCATAACAGTGAATCCTTAGACTATAAGCACTCACCAGCAGAGCCCTCCACCCTATCTCTAACTAAATGCCCCTCGCTGCCCTCATTAGTTTCACCCGGCACCGATCTCTCCCCCACCCCCTCTACCTAGTGCCCCGTCTGTTGCTACCCTCCCCCTCTGCATTACTACCCTGCGCTGTGTTTCTCTGTCCCATCTCCTTGCGATCATCTCAGTCTACTATGTGTCTACTTATATTCTGTGCTTCTTTGTACAGCACCGCGGATAACTTGTGGCGTCTCATAGATAAACATGAATAAAATAATAGTTTTGGGGACATGCACAGTATAAAAAAACATCACGAGACAAACGCTCCAAAATATTCCGGAGTCTTGGAAAAATATTGTTTTGTTTCATTTTTTTGTGCTGCCCGAGTCTTTACTACAAGACATAAATACCAGTAACAGGGTATAGAGGAGAGGAAGCCATCAGCACGATGCACAGGAATAATCCTCGCACACCGACAGGGAGAGCATCGCGCAAACACTCACTGCCTCAGTAGGTGCCGAGTGATTTACAGCAGACAAAATCTGGGGCCAAGAATGTTTCAGTGAAGTAATCCCCCATAAAGTTACAGCCTTATCGGGGGCAAATCTCTCAGCGGAACATCAAGGAAAACACAGGTCCTGAAAAATGATGTCGGAATAAAGACATTAGTGAGATATCAGGACAATATAAGCCCAGGACATTCCGCTGTCCCAGCCAATCACAGGAGTCCCTGACACCGCACATCAGAAGTCAATCCAAAATATAAGAAATATGCATAATAAAACGCTCTGTGGACCGGATGCAGAATGTGGGTGTTTTGCGCACTCTACTTGCAGAAAGCGGCCCCATTGCGGCACTGCACATTCCTCCGTTAAAGGTTTCTAGCACGGATTCTCATGGCCCAGATCTTTCTGATGGCGGCGTGGGACGATCCGTATCATATATACACCCG
>WWET01002717.1:108119-134945 GCA_011038615.1 Limnodynastes dumerilii | reverse complement strand
CCCTCGGTTGGGGGGGGGGGAGAGGTATTCTAATCGTGCAAAAAGGACTTGGTTAATTCCTTACGTATGACGTATATGTATAAGCGCCTGTCCTGGGCCAGCGCGTAACACTTAAGGTACGCTCCTGTGTTCAGAAGTCCATACGTGAGAGGAGAGTCCTGACCGTAGCGTCAGCAAGTTTCAGAATCCGATTGACACAAATATAATTATTCTCAAATGAAATAAAATAAATTTAGTTTTTTTATTATTAAAACATAAATGAATCACAATCTATAAACAGCCTCCCCATATCTTTAGAATATTAATATTATTAATAATATTAATAATACTTAGACGTAAACCGTGCGTACGTCTGATTCGGGCTTACGTGCATGCGGTTACTCGCCCTCTGTACATTGACAACGATCGTCCACCCTTCCCCTCCTTCCCTCTAAATACAAGCAGTCACAGCAGTGCGATGCGTTTGGACCAGGATTGCTATTATTGCGTTCGCAGAGACCAGAGGAACGCAGAGAAGCCTTATGCCATCGGATGTATGGTCCAATCTGGATCAGACCCAGTGTGTTTCTGCATATGAAGAAGCCGACATCAGCAGAATCCGGAGTTATTGCAGTAACCGTCGTCACGGGTAACTTTACTTTCAGAGGAGTCTAATGAAGAACTTACACCTGGCAGAAATCCCTCTGTTATTGTACATATTTAACACCGCAGCAAATGAAAAGACCTCCACAGACGTCCCTCAGACCTCTCGTAGCCCTCAGCCGGGCGAATCTACATCTGCTCCTCCAGTTCCACTAACAGAGAATAATGGCTCCATTGTGGCACTAAAGAGACGCTTAAGATGGTGAAACGGAAGGTGTGAGAAGACGGAGAGAAGCCAAATCTTCCAGAAGCTGCAATTCTCTCCCAGCCATTTAATGAAAGTACAAGGAAGGTTTATGACGCCGCTGAGTAAACATTACTACTATACATTGATGTTGATTTTGGAGATTCCAAGTTTAAATGTAGATATTTGGGTACAATGCCTAAAAAATCAAAGCGTTTCTGTGTTTTCAATCTTACGCGTCTAAGCGCCGCTTGTGAATCTCCCTACAACAGAGAGCAATCGTTACATAATGTTACATACGAGTAATCTACACATGGTGGTGGTGGAGTAGTCATGTTTCATCATCTTATGCATGTGCTGGGCTGTAGTATAAAGACATCGGTGAGTCTGCATTACACAGTGTGACAGAGAGAGGGATCACTCATACTGTCACCTGACTAAGAAGGAACGCCCACAGCCCAACCCATCTGTCTTATGTCTGGATGGATACACAGAGATAGGAAACGCCCACACTGTCACCTGACTAAGAAGGAACGCCCACAGCCCAACCCATCTGTCTTATGTCGGGATGGATACACAGAGATAGGAAACGCCCACACTGTCATCTGACTAAGAAGGAATGCCCACAGCCCAACCCATCTGTCTTACGTCTGGATGGATACACAGAGATAGGAAACACCCACACTGTCACCTTACTAAGAAGGAACGCCCACAGCCCAACCCATCTCTCTTATGCAGGGTTGCCGACTCTCCCAGAATGTCCAGGAGACTTCCAAAATTCGGGCAGTTCTCTCCCGCAAATCCTGCCCCCTCCCCACACCTTGTAAAACTAGTATCCTAGTGTAGCTAGGGATAGGGAGGATCTTGATTACGCAAATTGCATCATCAAGACCTGCCCCATCCCTATTAAACCTAAAAATGGGTACGTAATAGTAAAGGGGCCTAATGATGTGATTTGCATAAATTGCGTCATTAAGTGCTGTCCCCTTCATGCTTCTATGGCTTCCCCTCGGGATCTCCCGAAAGGAAGCTTTTAAAAGTCGGCAGCCCTGGTCTTAAATCTAGATGGGTACACAGAGAGAGAAAACGTTTATACTGTCCCCTGTCTAAGAAGGAACGCCCACTTCTCATCTCAGCCTCACCCTCTGTTTTAGGTCTGTATGGGTACACAGACAGAGGAAACACCTATACTGTCACCTAACTAAGAGTGAAAGCCCATCTTATGTCTGTATGGGTACAAAAAGAGGGAACACCTATATTACCTATATGACTAAGAGGGAACGCCCACAGCCCAACCCACCTGTCTTATGTCTGGATGGTTACACTGAGTCTATACTGTCACCCAAAGGAACGACCATTTTTCACAGGTTTTCTATATGACTGCTTGGTAAACCTTGGCTTTATGGAATGCTCGCTTATTTATTTATTTACTAATTAACTTCACTAAACATAAAAAAAAAGAAAAGGAAAAAACAAATGAACTGCTGCAAATTCATTTCAATTTCTATCCATTAATGATCATATAAAATAATACTTCCTGGGAGCCTTTATTCCTGATTCCTGCCAGTAGGGGGCAGCGTTCATAACACTTCTGACACTTGACATTTGGCTTTAGATGGTTAGACTGGGAGTGGGGTGGAAGGACTGTATCCAGGTTTGTGTTGTTTTTGTTTTTTTCCACCCCAGAAACTATTGTTCCCAGAAGCCCTGAGGGTGAGCTTAGAAAAGTTCTCTAATATTTAGATAAAAATAGTTTGTACTGGTGGAATATATTCTCGCTGCATTCCTTTTGTCCCAGGGCGCTCGTATCAAATACTTCACATGAGGCCCAGCGTGAGCGATGATCTGCTCGCCGTATTTCTGAAACAGCTGTCCAAACCCGACGGAGATAAGACAATAAGGGAGAGACGTGGTAGGAGGAGCCTGGGAGTGGACTGCTTTCTTATTATGAGCTAGTGTTGTACCTGCCATTCAGACGCTTAATTCTAGGGGGCGCAAAGGGGTGTGGAGGAGAGGGGAGCCTGTGCCTGCCACTCCCCCTGCAAGGTAAGCCAGCTGTCAGAGGTCGACAGCTTAAAACCGTGCTTGACACTGCATTGCGAGCAGCTCTGCCGAGCGCTGGTTTAAGCCGTCTCACCTCTGACCATTTCTTTCACACAGACAGGCTAGCTCAGCTCCGCCCTTAATACAGCATGGCTCCACCCAGTCCCGCCCATGCACTCAGGCCCCACCTCCTCACTATGTGGTCCGAGCCTCTCAGGTTACGTCCCTGCTGTCATCACCCACAGCCTGGAGCCATAGGACTCAATGACCGGCACTTCAGTAGCTAGTAAATGTGTGTATAATTATCATCTTATTGTCTGCCTTTCTCCGCGTGTGTCTAGAAACTCGTCCCGTTTAATTGGATAAATAAACCCAGAGCGACTTCTCCTGAAACGAGCCAAGGGAAGTGGCCACCCAGTTCTGCGCCGTCCGCGGCTGCAGCTGCCGTCATGGAGGAATGTCGGGATGTTTGGAATATAGGATTCAGCGTTACAGGGAAGAAGAAATAAAAAAAAACCAAAGAAACACTTTGGAGGCAAAAACCGGAATCCAGACCTAATAATGCCAGCTTCGTGCGGGCTCACAAGGCGTAAGTTATTTGCGTCGGAGCGCAGTACAATCGATGCAGGATTCCGTGCAGTGACAATCTCCAATGGCCCATTCCATACAAGTCCCTTATGTAAAAGTTAAGGTAGGATTCTGAATACGGAAGTAAGGGACGTGCGAGGGGAATGTAGGATCGCACTTTAGCGTACAGAGACTTCCAAGCACTGCGCTGGATCCTGAACTATGTCCGACAGCCTGTCTCTTAACATCTGCGCATGCGCACGTCAGATGTTCCGATAGCGTAAATACTGACGTACAAAACAAAGTTACGTACGTGAGTACTTACGCTGAAGGGACTGACCCTCCAGTTACGATGGCCGTATCGTCACCATACAGGCGGGGATAGCCATGTAAAAGAGGGGTCTTTTAGCTGTAAGCACTGAATCCCTTCAGTTTAGTGCTGCCGGCGGCTCCGGCTGTGAGTAATGAACGGTTGCGGTCAGCTCCATTCATTACTCGCAGTGGAAGGCGGTCAGTAAGCGCTGAAATGAATGGATTAAGTGCTGCCAGCCAATAGGTAAGAAAACAGCCTTTTATTGCTTTCTTGATGTGTTTTTATTGATGTGTCCACATTTAACAATTTAGCTTTACTCTCCATGACATGAAAATTGCTCCATGCATTTTAAAGTTGAATGTGGACACATCTGTACGTAAGTTACAATATCATAGCAAATATTAAATACTGTACCTCGTTAAGCTTGGACCAGTTGAAAGACTTCAACGGATGGGATGGCTGGGGAATGGACTTTTTCCTTAAGTTGGTGCCACAGTTGAAGGAGTTGATGGGTGGGGCTTGCAAGCCCATACTAAAAAAAGGAGGAGCTCCGGGTGGAGGTGGTGGCCCTCCAGGTGGTGGTGGTGGCGGAGGTGGCGGTGGGAAACAGGAAAAGGGTTGGGGTGGTGGTGGGGGTGGTAAATTCATAGGCAAAGAAGGAGGAGGAGGTAAGGGACCCCCGGGGGGTGGGGGTGGAGGGAGAGGTAGGGTTCCACCGCTCTGAAAAACAAAGAAAGGACTTATTATAGGACATTGCATGGTGATAGATTCTACAGCATCTTAATAGTTACCTACATGTACTTGATATTAGTGGCGATGCCCAAGGCTATCCACCATCCGCAACCCTACTAACTGCCATTATCATAACTAGAGTGGAAGGCCAATAGGTACACCGCTCGGGCCCCACAGAAATTTGTTATGGGGCCCAACAATCCCTAGTAGCACCCATGGTATCAGTCTCTATATATTTATAGGGTGACACAAAGGGTCATTAGATTCATACCCTCCAAACATATCCCATTCCACCAAGTACAAAATACTCTGCTCCTGAGCTTCCAAATGCCATTCACCCGGTTTAATGAATTAACCGATGTCAACACTGGTGGTTACCATAGTAACTGATGGAATTGTTGTAAGCTCAGGAACAGGAGTATTTTGTACCTGGTGGAATGGGTTATTCTGGAGGGTAATCAGGTTGTCTAGATAAACATGAATGCAAATCTAGTGAACCAACTGATCCCGAACCCAAAAAGTGGGGACTGGTTCAGCACCACTCGTTATGAGTAGATAGGTGGGAGAATATGGTGATGAAGGCAGGAAAAGGAAGACACAAGGACACTGTTCTTAAGGGCTAGCAACCTAGAGGGAGAAGAAGATAATCGGGTGTGAAAGTGGGCTAAGACAGTGGAGTGGGATCCAATAGAGTTGCTTAGGTGTAGAAATGGGAAGGTTTTCTGGAAAAATTGGTGTTGAGAACCCATTTAAAGCTTTGGAGAGAGGAGGACAGTCTGGTGGGAAGAGGGGGAGATCCTGGTGTGAGGAGCAGCATAAGTTTACTTTTATGCTACTATTATGATAACTTTCGTGTTCCTCATCCTTTTTCTTGTTACTTGAGGGTTGTCCATAGTGACCAATCACATTCCAGCTAAAAGGATAGCTAGAAATATATTGGTTGCTATGAGCAACATCTTCATGTTTCATATTCTGGTCTTCACCAGCAGCTTTTATCTACACAGCATGTGATAGACTCATTCTGACACCACCACATGACATAGTCAACTCTAACCAACTCTAACTCTATGACCCTGGCTTGAACATGTACTGTACCAAACATGTCTTGTGGATGACCTCTTACCGAGATCTCAGTCAGCTGCACCATCAATTCTCCCATCTGGTCCCTGGCCAGCCGCAGCTCAGATGATTCTTTTTGTAGTTTGTCTTTCATCTTGTTTAAGGTCTTCATCATCTCTTCCTTCTCTTGCGTCTTTGTTTCACATTCCCTCTCTTTCTTCTCCAGACGGCTGGCCAGCTCCACGTGTTCTAGAGATGAAAGAAACTATTCCAGACTAATGTATTTACATGCCAAGTGTAGAGTTTACATGCTTAGAGTAGCGTTTACACATCTAGAGTAGAGGTAACATGCCTAGAGTAGAGCTTAAAACGACTAGAGTAGAGGTTATACACCTAGAGTAGAATTTACATGCCTGGGTTAGAGTGATCAAGTTTAGAGTAGAGTAAACACGGCTAGAGAATAGTAAACATGGTTAGAGTAGAGGATACGCAAGTGGAGTCTATGGGTCTGATCCAGACCTACGTCCGCTTGCATTTTTACGGCGGGCATAAGCGTAAAAACGGCCTTTTGTACTTACTGCGCATGCGCAGGGCAAATGTTACGGTCATGTTACGATCTGAGAAACTGAGCGTATGGGCCTTGATCGTAACAGTTTCATATTTACGCTCGGGGGGGCATGCCTGCCATACGAAATCCGTAATTACGAACAGAGGGCAGGGTGAAGCATTTCAATCGTACAGTATGGGCGCGCTAACCGTCGTAATTACGCAATGAGCTTACGGACGCACGCGGTTACGCTCAGAAAAGTTAGGGTAGGTTTTGCTGAGCGTAAGAAGCCAAAAGTAAATACGACCAAGGGGAGTGCCGAGCGGAGTTCATCGGAGGTACGCCGGCGTAAATACGCTACGCACATGAGCGTTTCATGAGCGTAGGTCTGGATCAGGCCCAATGTGCCTAGAGTAGAGGCTACACGTCTGGAGTAGAGTTTTTTAGCCTACAAACGGCTAGAGTAGAGTATACACACCTCGTGTAGAGTAAACATACCTATAGTAGAGTATATATGCCCGGAGTAGACTATACATGTCTAGAGTAGAGTTTATACACCTACAGCAAAGACTGCTAAATTAGAGTAAACATAGCTAGCATCATGCATGGTCTCCACAGTGCCACCTACCTTTCCTAAATTTCTCCGCTTGTTCTCTCCATTCCTTCACCTCGTTTTCATTCACTAACCTGCAAGTAACAGTCCAGATCAATGTATTAGTCAGACATTTACATGGCATTAACCTGACGCATTCCATAAACATTCATTAATGTCCCATCAGCTGCCTAAGTGTTGCAATTGCTAGAGACTTCCACACATTCCCGATAACATACAAGAGTCAGAAATAGCAGTAAATTAGACCTAATAACACTATTATGTGACTGAGGACAGGAATCATTTCAGAAATAAAAACAAGAAAGAATCTGAAATGTAAATAAGAGACGCAGAATAAGAGATGAGGTAGACAGATACATGGATGTGGACCGCTGAGGAACGTACATCTTAATGATGTTCTTGACATTGAAGTTCTCTAATGCAGTCACATCGGGGTCTTCCCCTCTCTCGTCCTGAAGAACGATTTGTTGTAATATCCGGTCAAGGAGCTGCCATTGCTGGAGATTACTTCCGTTACGCTTGTCTGCGGCCGAAGAGGGACATTGGAGATTATTTACTAACAAAGAAATCAATCAATCAGGGACTTCCTTTCAGAAATCTCAACTTGCTCAGTGTTCGGATATTTGCTGCACTCAATATGTTTATTGAAGAATACATGTGGAAGTTTCATCTGGATGGTTCAGGCTACCTAACCCTAATCTAGAGAAATCCACCTACAATAGAACATTCACAGAGCCAGAACAAGCAGGATCCATAGATCAAACTAATCAGATCATTAGAATGTCCACTGATATACACCAAACTAATCAGATCATTAAAATGTCCATTGATGTACACCAAACTAATCAGATCCTTAGAATGTCCATTGATGTAGACCAAACTAATCAGATCATGAGAATGTGCATTGAGCTAAACCAACCTTTATCCAATCAGCTAGACCAGTCAGGATCCAATGAGATCATTAGAATGTTTCTTCAGTTAGACCAAACTAAATGGTCACTAGACTAGACCTGAAACCAATCAGACATTTACAGTTCTGGAAACACTTTAAGCCAATAAGAACATTAGCCTGACCTGTACCGAGCTCAGACACCAGAAACCTCACAGAGCTAGACCAACTTTTAGCCAATCAGAGCACTATTGGAATAACTTGGAACCAGTGGTAAAAGATCTAGACAACCTTGTAGCCAATCCAACCACTAGAACATTCAGAGAGCTATTCACCTTTGGCCAATCATGAGATCGGGGCAACATGACCAGAGATTCAACATACAACTTAACATGCTGAATTACCAGATGGAAGAGATAATACAACAATGAAATACCAGCGGGAAGCACATCTCGAAGTGAAGGAAAACCCATGCATCCAACTCATGGCGAAGACTCAGCCATGCTGCCAAATCCCTCAAAGTCCATGTGTGGAACACTCGGGTACTCACATGGCATCTGTAAACAGTGCTGCAGGATGGACAGCAGATAAGGGTAACCATCGGTGTGCTTCAATTTCTTCTTTATTATCTCGAACATCTGTGTGGCACTCTTGGTGTCAATGTGAGCCTGAAAATGAGCGAGACTTAGATAACTGCAAGCTCTGGTAACAAAGCAGAGAAAGAGAATTTTATCCGGCTTCCTTTGTCATTGATACATACACTCAATAAATAAACTTAAGTCACGTGGCTCATCTTACACCGAAACATTAAGGATCAAATCCATAGTGTGAAAATAAGAGGAAAACAAGTGTAAATTTTCATCCAGAAGCTGATTAGCTTTTAGTCCATTTTAATACACTCATTGGGGTTGATCCAGAACCAAGTACGCTAGCTGGTGACGTAAAAACGCTGTTTTGTATGTACTGCACATGCGCGCGGCAGATGTTACACCACGTAACTCTGAACGTCTGTACAAGCCAAGTACCAACAGCGTAACTATGAACGAAGGGGCGTGACAGCCATACGACACCCATAATTACGCTTCGGAGGCGGGGTGAGGCATTTAAATCGTACAGTATGGGCGTGCTTAGACACTTACGTACGTGAAGCCTTTCCTAATTACGCTTTGAAAAGTTAAGGTCGGGTTTGGAAAGCGTAAAGCAGCCAAAGTATGTACGGCCGAGGGGAGTGCCTGGGGGAGTGCATAGAAAATACGCTACGCGTTGAATCGTAATGGGAACGAAGCTCTGGATCTGGCCCAATATTGGATTGGAGGTGAGCAGGAAGGGGCGGCTCTGCCATCTTTTATATTTTTCATAAGAGTAAATATATCAAATATTCTCCGTTTTTTGCAAAAGTATAAAAAAATTTCCAAAAACAAACACAACAATATTTTTATATTTGGTAAAAGTGAATATTTTTCGGAAAGAGAGGCACCTAATGCTCATTATCATGTCCCCTTATACAATAAAGCAGTGGTTCCCAAACACGCTCCTCAAGGCTCCCTAACAGTGCATGTTTTCCTGATCTCCCTGCTGGAGCATAGGTGTGTTCATAACTGACTGTTTAAAAGATCCAGAGGGGGGTCCCTTGTTATGTCGGGAGAGCTGGAAAACATGCATTGTTGGGGAGCCCTGAGGAGCGAGTTTGGGAGGGGGTATATGGGGACATGCCATACCGTCACATCTCCTACTGATTTAATTGAAAAGCTGTAAATCTCCATTCCCTTCTATTATTTCTAAATGTCTATACCGCCACTTCTACATTCCATACCGCCACTTCTACATTCCATACCGCCACTTCTACATTGCATACCGCCACTTCTACATTCCATACCGCCACTTCTACATTCCATACTGTCACTTCTACATTCCATACCGCCACTTCTACATGTCCATACCGCTACTTCTACATGTCCATACCGTCACTTCTACATGTCCATATCGCCACTTCTACATTCCATACCGCCACTTCTACATGTCCATACCGCCACTTCTACATGTCCATACCGCCACTTCTACATTCTACATGTCCATACCGTCACTTCTACATGTCCATACCGTCACTTCTACATGTCCATACCGTCACTTCTACATGTCCATACCGTCACTTCTACATGTCCATACCGTCACTTCTACATGTCCATACCGTCACTTCTACATGTCCATACCGTCACTTCTACATGTCCATACCGTCACTTCTACATGTCCATACCGTCACTTCTACATGTCCATACCGTCACTTCTACATGTCCATACCGTCACTTCTACATGTCCATACCGTCACTTCTACATGTCCATACCGTCACTTCTACATGTCCATACCGTCACTTCTACATGTCCATACCGTCACTTCTACATGTCCATACCGTCACTTCTACATGTCCATACCGTCACTTCTACATGTCCATACCGTCACTTCTACATGTCCATACCGTCACTTCTACATGTCCATACCGTCACTTCTACATGTCCATACCGTCACTTCTACATGTCCATACCGTCACTTCTACATGTCCATACCGTCACTTCTACATGTCCATACCGTCACTTCTACATGTCCATACCGTCACTTCTACATGTCCATACCGTCACTTCTACATATCCATACCGTCACTTCTACATGTCCATACCGTCACTTCTACATGTCCATACCGTCACTTCTACATGTCCATACCGCTACTTCTACATGTCCATACCGTCACTTCTACATGTCCATACCGTCACTTCTACATGTTCATACCGCTACTTCTACATGTCCATATCGCCACTTCTACATTTTCATACCGCTACTTCTACATGTCCATATTGCCACTTTTTCATGTTCATACCGCCACTTCTTAATGTCCATACCACCACTACTAAACGTCCATACCGTCACTACTAAACGTCCATACCGCCACTACTAAACATCCATACCGCCACTTCTACATTTTCATACCGCCACATCTATATGTCCATACCGCCACTCCTAAATGTCCACTTCGACCACTGGTGTCAGCTATATGCCAGAACGGCAACAACTTCCTCTATATATGGCTGTCTATTGTCCTGAAACTTCGCTCTGGAGTTTTGTTACATAATAGACAAACATTTGATATATAAAATATTTCTTGAAATTTATGCTTGAGTGGCTTACAAATAAATGAATGGTGATGTAAATTTATAGGTGTCTAGAAACACAAAGATAGGAATCTCTTCCTAAGCGGTGTAGTCAGTTCACAGTATTCATCATGGCGTTTTATCAGTGTAATTACGTGAGAATGCTGGAGACTGAACACTTATAAAATCTACTTATAAATAACCGACTCCCCCTGGGTCAGACACTGTATTCAACCAAAGCCCCCTCCCCAATCGTCTAGGCAAATAAACCAATTACCAGGACCGGCGCAGACCGCCCTACCAGTAATTGGAAACATGTAGGGTTTTAATTCTAATTATTTTCAGAAAACTTTGTTAATTCAGGACATTCCTTGTTAATGTACACCAGACAATGCCTAATGAGAGTTATATGGAGCCTAATAGAGTAATTAATCACACAGTGACCTTCCTCTGCGTCACGATGTATATAAAATATAACAGGCGATCAATGTGAACAGCAACAGTATAGAAAAAGACGTCTCTAAGGGGACGCTATGAAGTCCGGTTCCTGATGGATCAGAGCTAAATTTAAACTAATCTTAGGTAAAATGAATGGTTATTTATATGCTGAAAACCTGTTTGCTGGAGCCGTTTCCTGGGCTGTAGATTAAACAAGTTATGAAAGGCTGAATGGATTGTTCACCTGTAAGTTTGTTACTTAGAAATGATTTCAGTGGATCCAGAGTTTGGGAGAAACAGAAAAAAAACAGCAGAAATTCTGCTGCAAAATGAATATTGCAAATGCCGGGAGATCTCGGAGGGACAAACTAGATGTGGATATGGGGGCGGGACTTAATGGCGCGTTTATGCAAATTATGTCATTAAGCCCCACCCCTTTCAATCACTGCTGCAATTCCCTTAGTGTTCCAGGGAGTGGGTAACACTAGTGATTTCTATAGTGATAGGCAGAGGGGAGGGACTTGCGGGAGTCTCCTGGGAGCTCTGGAATATCCGTGAACACCGTGCAAATGTATTGTATAAATTCCTAATTTTGCTGCATTCAGGTAAAGCGAGGTTGCTTTGCCTATTCCACATAAGTACAGAACAAATTAATGTTTAAACTGTAATTAAAATCTGATTGAGGAATTGTCATTTCTCAGCTATAATTTTGCCATACAGTTAAAATGGGCCCCTCCCCCCTTCCCTGATGCGACACTCAACATGCTTCTGCCAAGGTGCAGATTTGGAATTATTTTTGCAGACCCTCCATCATGACCCATTACATTACGTACAATATAATCCGCTCCTGAGCTTCCAACTGTCACTCACCTCGTTATAATGAATTAACTGAAATTTAAAAAAACAACAGCTATTTGCCTCTTTAACAAAACTGGTTACCATAGTAACTGACAGTTGAAAACTGAGGAGCAGAGTATTGTGTACCTTATGGAATGGGTCACGTTGGAGGGTATGTTTTCAGCCTCTGTAAAGTCACACTAAGGGATTACAGAAACATGAACACTGAACGTGACAAAGATAAGAGCCATACGGCCTGTTACGTATTGCCGCAATGTATGTTCAGGCATTTTTAAATCTAGGGATATATATTTTTAAGGGGTGTTTTTGTCTATAAATTAAAAGACAATAAAACCTCTAAAACATGCCAAGTGATATACACAGCGCGTAGTCTCCGACCATACCAATCTGTCTGCGCGTTTCAAACAAGCGCCAATTTTCACTATGTCCTATACAGGGTTACGTGATTTAGCAGACATGCGCAGCTCTGGATCAAAGTGTAACGCTTCCACGTTATGGTTTTGAGCATCTGCACCATAAAATCTCTGGATCAGCCCCATCATCTGTCCCGACACTTTCTTTCATTATTTAGTCACAAAAGCAAAACGCACAAAAGGAATGAAACTGGAGACAGGTGAGACGCGGGATGAGCCTCGTTAAGTAATATGTCACACTTCATTGTGTCCAGCAGCAAGTGGCACCGTGCTACCCTTGTCTCTGAGGCTGTATAACACTTCTAGACTCATGCAGGGAAATACAGATTAAATAGACTCACATCACCCCTCCCGTCCTCTGTCCTCCTTACCATATCAAACCTCTTCGCCATCTCTACTTCGTCCTCGTTCCTCACCATTTCAAAGAAGTCCAGATGCCTGGAACACAAAGAGAACAGACTCACACGTCTTATATCTGTATCCACCCCTCCGATACAGGAGGATATTTCTAACACATCGTGTTATGCTCTATGGAGACTGCACACGTTTAAAGGCTCAGAGCCGGCAGCACTGTATGCAAATGAGAGGCATCTGATGGGAATTCTAATCATGCAAAAATAGGTATCTCTACCTGTCCAGAGTGGCGTTTTCGTGCCTTCTCAGCTTGTCAATGACCGGCTGGATTCCCAGCATCAGGAACTCATATCGAAGGTGTAACCGGAATTCTAGGTTGTCCTTTTATCAATATAATAAAGAAGGAAACAAGAAAAACAATAAAATAAGTATTTTGGGTACTAGAAAAAGAATGTAAACTGTTATTCTAGGGCAGTGTTTCTTAACCTCTGTCCTCAGGACCCCTAACAGTCCATATTTTCTAGGTTTCCTTAAAGAATCACAAGTGATAAAATGAGCAGCACCTATGGAGCTTTTAAAATGTGACAGTTAGTAATGAACACACCTGTGCTCCAGCGGTGACACCTGGAAAACATGCACTGTTAGGGGTCCTAAGGACCGAGGTTGAGAAACACTGTTCTAGGGGAACATCACACCGCATATTACCCTAAACCCTCTACTTGTCTACATGGAATATAATGCACAATACTGGTCTCTGCGGAAGCTGGGATTAGTCCGACGTATATAACAACCGCGCCACAGTGTATAGTAAGGTATGTATGTGTATATATGTGTATGTATTTATGTATGTATGTATGTATGTGTAGAGTAAGGTATGTATGTGTATGTATGTGTATGTATTTATGTATGTATGTATGTATGTATGTATGTGTATGTATGTGTAGAGTAAGGTATGTATGTGTATGTATGTGTATGTATTTATGTATGTATGTATGTATCTATGTGTATGTAACTGTACAGTAAGGTATGTATGTATGTATATGTACAGTAAGGTATGTATGTGTATATATGTGTGTATGTATATATGTATGTATGTATGTGTATGTATGTGTACAGTAAGGTATGTATGCATGCATGTATGTATGTATGTGTATATGTATGTGTATGTATGGGTGTATGTATGTGTATGTATGTGTACAGTAAGGTATGTATGTATGTATGTATGTATGTATGTGTATGTATGTGTACAGTAAGGTATGTATGTTTGTATGTATGTGTGTGTATGTATGTGTATGTATGTATCTGTGTGTATGTATGTATATGTATGTATATGTATGTATATGTATGTATGTATGTATGTATGTATGTATGTATGTATGTATATGTATGTATGTATGTGTATGTATGTATGTGTATGTATGTGTATGTATGTATGTGTATGTATGTATATGTATGTATGTGTGTATGTATGTATGTATGTATGTATGTGTATGTATGTATATGTATGTGTATGTGTGTGTATGTATGTATGTGTATGTATGTATGTATGTATGTGTATGTATGTATATGTATGTATGTGTATGTATGTATGTATCCTTCACACCTCTCTCTGACCAGCCGCAGGTGATGTGTGAGGATTGTGTTGGAACATATGTGACTTGGAGTTTGAGAGTTGGACTTTTGGCAACACGCTTGGTCCCTGTGGAGCCCTGTCACTCATCCCATATGAGCTTTGGACATCAGTCAGTGAAACGCGTAGACACATCTCCAGTGGGAGAGCATAATGGCCACTGTGTCATTGTCCAAAAAGCTTTCAAAATAGAAATTAGGGGTAGCAGTGGCGCACCCAGGGGGGGTTTCCAGTTGCCCAGGAACCCCCTTTTACATCCTGAAACCGATCATAACATACACAGAGCAGTCGGCAGTGTGCTGGCTGCTCTGTGTTTGTTACACTCGGCACATTCACTGTCTTCCTGCAACACACCATCTGCAGAAGCACTTCTATTACCAATGGAGGAGACAGTCTCAGAGCACTAATCCTAATATACACTGTATGTTAGGATCGGAGCTCTAAAAGTGTCTCCTTCATTGGTAATAGAAATGCTGCTGCAGATGGTGTCTTGCAGGAAGACAGTGAGTGTGCCGAATGTAATCCTTCCTTCACGGAGCTGACAGCTCAGTGACGATTCCCCCCTCCCCTTCCTTCCCTCACATGCAGACAGCCCAGCAGAGAGTCTCCCTCCCCCTCTGTCCCTCACAGTGCTCAGCAAAAATGTCCTTCCCCCTCTGCCCCTCACAGTGCCCAGCAAAGATTTCCCTCCCCCTCAGGGACGCTGGGGGACGTCCCCTCCAGCGTCCCTACGGCGCTGCTACGGACGCCCGATCTAGGATCGGGCGTTGCCGTAGCAACGCTGGGCAACATCTACCCGGCGCAGATGTTACGCTTACGTCCGCCATCCAAGCGACGACGGGCGTTATTCAGGATCAGGCCCATACACACAGGAAACAGCAAAAAGGAATAAAAGTGCAGCTCACCTCATTCCCAGTTCTCAGGCTCCTTTTCTGTCTTCCATCATTAGAGAGGAATGTGAGGACTGATGCGAGGGGGAGGGAAATCTTCGCTGAGCTGTGCCAGCAGTGTGAGGGACAGAGGGGAAGTTAGAATCAGTGCTGGGCTGAGGGGGGAGGGCACGGGGGAAATCTTTACTGAACTGTCAGCACCGTGGGGGAGGGTCAGTGCTGCTCTCTCAGGCTGTCAAAAGCAGCTCGTCTTATGATCGCCGCAGGGGATTCATGTCTTGCTGTCAGAGCCAGCATGGAGATAAGCAGCAGCAGCTTTGAGCATGTCCACCCCCTTCCCCCTCACATAGGTAAAATGAGTCATTACCCATGTGAGGGGGAAGGGGGCGGGTATGCTGAATTTCAAAGCTGCTGCTGCTGCTTATCACCATGCTGGCTCTGACAGCAAGACATGAATCCCCTGCGGCGATCATAAGACGAGCTGCTTTTGACAGCCTGAGAGAGCAGCACTGACCCTCCCCCACGGTGCTGACAGTTCAGTAAAGATTTCCCCCGTGCCCTCCCCCCTCAGCCCAGCACTGATTTCTAACTCCCCCTCTGTCCCTCACACACTCAGCGAAGATTTCCCTCCCCCTCGCATCAGTCCTCACATTCCTCTCTAATGACGAAAAAGCAGAAGAGGAGCCTGGGAACTGGGAACTGTTTCCTGTGTGTAAATTTATGTATGTGCTACATATGGATACCTGTACTGTGCGTATAAATATTTATATATCTATCTACCTATTTATCTATACAGGAAAACTGTCACTCCTCATACAAGTAAATCTGCTCACGGTGCTCTTCAGTTATGATAGATATATGTCTGTAATATGAAGTCACTCAGGAGTCTTGTGAATCGAAGGACTTCTATTGCTGGCATTCACTTCTGCCATTTGTGTATAACACTCCCTGATGAAAATCGCTGCTGCGCGATTGAAATGTTGGAACTACACTTCATGTAAAAAGTATTAAATAGCTTTTCAGATGCTGCTTTGAACGATTCACAAGAAAACAAGAAATAAGCTTGTTTCTGTTCACGAGAGTGGGACCCCATTATGGTATAAAATAAATAATAACGTAAAAGAAAACTGGGATCTTTAAGAACATAACATAAGATACTTTTTAATATTGTGCAGATAGACTTAAGTGTTTTTTTTTGTTTTTTTTTAAAGAAATTTGCTTATTAATTTTAGGAACCACTTTTACGATCTCATAAAAAATCACTTTGCATTTTATTTAGAATGCAGTGTGCATTGTCTGTTAGTCAGTTTGATGGAGTAGGAACTTTATTGTGGGGAGTAGGATGTCTGCATTGTAAAGTAGTGACTGGGATGGCCTTTATATACTTTATATCGTGCGCCATCTCTATAGCTCTACGACACGACACATGTATTACAATAATTTGGAAACCCCCCTTTAAAAATCCTGCGTTTGCCACTGGGTAGATTAGGATTAGGCTGTGGTTTGGGTTTCGGGCAACATCTGCCCGTCGCATGCGCAGATCGGCTTTTCAGGCGATCTTACGCTTACACCCGCCGGCCTAGCGACACATGTATTACAATAATTTGGAAACCCCCCTTTAAAAATCCTGCGTTTGCCACTGGGTAGATTAGGATTAGGCTGTGGCAGGTTTGGGCTTAAGGGGAAGGTTAAGGTGAGGCAGCGGGGAATGGAGCATTAGGACTGCAGAAGAGGAAGGTTAGGGTTAGGCTGCGGGAAAGGGAGGGTTAGGGTTAGGAGAGGGTTAAACACCTTCGGCGGATGATCCTTTGAAACCCCAGACATCACATCAGCGACGCTTTCTAAAACCCGGACTGACACCAATTGCCAGCACTTTAGTTGGGCCACAGACCCTCTTTTTTTTTTTTATAGAATTTGATGCTTGAGATTTGTATTTTCTTTGCTATATCGGACACCTGGACCCCCCAGTGTCGTCCATTGGCGTATAGTGTATGGCGCTTCCGCCCTGTCTTATGACATCAGCTGCATTTCCCATCGTTATCCAGACAGCCAGCGCAGTGAATTCATCCCATCCCAGAGCATTACGATCCATGCCACCAGCTTAGCATTCACCGCAAGTAACCAGGAACAACAGACCTTTAAAGAACCTATAAACTGTTCTAGAAACGTTTAAATCAGCGTCCGCTGTGCGTCTGCAGGTGTGATGGAAGCCGGGCTTGTTATGAAGTGTTTGCAGGCTGAGTCTGTGACACAGAACAGGAACGCGCTGCTCAAGCCTTAAATTTAAGAGAGTCCTTTAAAAAGCACATTCCTTGCACATGTTCCTGATCCCGCACAGCATAATCCTGGGATTCATTGCTTCCAGACTCTACACCCGACTTTCTCATCCATTTAAATGTCCAAAATCCTTTCCCACTTTTACGGTGAAAACCATTAGTCGCTTCCTGCCTCGGCCCTGCGATAGGCCGCAGAACCACTGGGGAAATGGCTCCAGACTTGTAAACTCACCTCTCCAGCACCGGCGTTAAGGATGGCGTTGATAAAGGACATGATGGCGGTTTTCAGATTCACCTCGTCCCGGTACCTCCCTGTGCTTCTGTCCAGTTCATTCAGCAGCGTCTGTGCGAGACGAGATAAAATAAAGGATTAATAAGATATTTCCGAGACTCCTCTACCTCCAATATATCTTCTACAGGTCAAACCTTCCCCCCCCAACAGCCTCCGGTCTCAGACGTCTTCTAAACACTGTTATACATCTATTTATATACATAACGGACGTGTTACGCTGGATGAGCCGAGGTTGACAAGGGGACAGTTCCGGAGAGAAGGGCCATGTGTCTCTGGCCAGAACGCTATATACAGGAACTCGGAGCACTTACTGGATGATAATTGTTCATTAAAGGCGCCCTGAACTGTTCCACAATTACAGAGCGATCTCTAGATGCTCTGCTCTGGTGACGTCAGTATTAAGCCGAGTACACACTGGGATCCAGCATTGTTACTGTGAATACACAAAGCTCTGCACCTCAGGCCGGATCCTGATTTAAGAACGACAGGGTACTTACACACGCCCATGCCCAATATTAGGGACCTCTATTTTCTGGGGGGCAGGTGCGTAAAATTTAAGATTTAAGGGCTCAGAACTCCAACCATAGCTGCTGCTCGAGTTGCGCTCAGATTTGAATTTTCCGTGATGGCGCGTTCTTCAGTTCTGAGCATGTGCAGTAGAAAATCACCCAGAGAAACATCATGTCCACTGCCATACCCTCACCTCTGGATCAGCCCTAGAACATGTCTCCTCTGCTTAGTAAGATTCTATTATACGGGCCATACGGGTTGGTCATTATTGATGGTCACAATCACATGAGTGAGCAGAGGGGTTTGGAACACTCCTCTGAGATCTATGTGCACTGGGACAAATAGCTGTTCACTTGATTTGACATCGTGATCAGGGCGAGATTAACACTAGGAGTCCCAGGCCTCCATCTGAAAATAGGCCCCCACACGCTGCAGATCTCCAGGCACAACGCCACAGTGCATAAGAATGAATGTTAATGACTGGCATCCTCCTGTAAAGCTTACTGCAGAGTGTGGAGCCTTGATCATTTTCAGACCCAGGTCCACATTGCAGTGATGACAATACACCCTCTAGTCAGAACCAGTGTAAAGGGTGGGCAAGCTAGACACTGGTCTTGGGTCTCCAAACAACTGGGGCACCTGACCCCAGAATAATGACTTGGGGCCGTATTCACAGATGCGTGAGTATAAAGTACGCAAATATACGCATGTACGTGGAAAGGCAATACCCATCACACTCCCCTCACGCGGACGGGTTTTCGGTGACTTACGCGTCCATAGGGCAACCTTAAGTCTACGTGTGCAGTTACGTGCGTATTTTCCTTCCGTACATGGGTACATGACAAACCGCGCCCATATTAGTCCATTTAAATGCCTCCCCTGCCCACTTTCACTAAACTACGCCCGTACAGAAGCCAACCACACCCCTCCGCACATATGTCACTAAGTCCGATTTACAAACCCGGGCGTAATGGACTTCCGTGAATAAATCCTACGTAGCTTGCGTAAAAAAGTTACAACGCATGTGCAGGTCAACCGTGCCTAAAACCACGCACGGAAAAAGTAGCAAACACGTAAGTGTGAATCCAGCCTATCGTCATCCTATCACAAAACATTGCCTGCAAATCAGGACCAATAAAAAGGCGTGAGCTCTCTGCAGGACTTTTCCTATTGGTCCACGTAGACTCAACGCCCACATGGAACACAGTGACTCGGGCCCCTATAGACTACTTGTTGTGGGGTCCCACAAACCTTTGCACACAGAGTATTTAGCATGAGGGATTCAGCCTGTATCATGCAGTCTCGCCGGTACGCGTGTAGCGTGTCAGGGATGACAGCAGTCTGGCTCCTGCCTTGTTCACTGCACATTATTCAGGAATTTTGAGCCATCACGCTGAGACCTAAACACAGGCCACATGTTCCTGTCTCCTGCGATATGTACTGAGATACAAACCATCTCCAAAAAGGAGATATATCTATATTTCATCTGCAATGAATTATCTGTTTCCCCTGCGGTGAAACGCCTGAGCTTCAGGGACATTAAGTTATCAACAGGACAACACATGGATTCCATTCCAAGAGCTATCCCTGCTGTAATCTGAATGCTTAGGTGACAGTATAATAAGTAATGTAAACCTCGAGCGCTCGGCAACATTCCGATATTACCGTGTAAGCAGTGCTTTTTGCCGGAACTCACATCAACTCACGCGTGACCACACGACCAATCACAAGCCGAGCAGCGCCATCACAACCAGCACGGACGAAGTACGCATGCATCGGACTCGACATACAAGCAGCCGCATGCACCGTTTTAATGATTTTGACGCCGAAACTTTTAAAACTTGGAAAATCTGTCGAAAAAAGGTGCCGGAACTCCGTTCCACTGCGTTCTATGACAAAAACAGCACTGCGTGTAACTATTGCCACAAACATTTCCCGTACAATAGATCGCCAGCACCTGTGTACACCAGCGCTGGGCATCATCGGGGGTCACCCAAATTTAGATTTGCTCATACAATCCACACAGTGAATCATTAGTCCAGACCCATCCTCAGGAGCCTAATTAACGATCCTGATTATTTAATGATTAATGCCCTGGTACTGACCTACAGCGGATGATGAACGAGGATTTTTTTAGTTTCTTGCAGAATTTTGATAAAATAATGGCAATACTTTATAGAAACTGATTTTTATGTATCATCTTTTGGTTGCATTGGATTAGTATACACCGCTGATAATCCACCATTGGCTCGGTTATTCGGCGCGGCGGCTCTCAATATGCTCTGATTCTATCATCATGATGCCAAACCGGAAAAAATCCTAATTCAGGGCCTCATCCACCCCTCTGACATCCGATTTACGCCAACAAAGGGCCTGATCCAGACCTACGCTGCCCGGTGGTAATACGCCGGGCATAGGATCGACTGAAATGCCGATCTGCACATGTGCCGGCCAGATGTTGGCCGGCGTTACTACGGAAAGCGTAGAAACCGTAGTATCAGCGTAGTAACGGCTGAGGGGGCGTCCCTCGCCGTTATTACACAAATGTTAGTATAGGTAGGTGGGGAAGGTAGTTTAATGAGGAGGGAGGGAGGGGTTTGAGTTAATACGCTCCTGTCCGAGCGTATTTTCCCATGTTTAGGGCAGCTGAAGTTAGGGTAGCTTTGAGCCGGCGTAAGCGAGGGAAAATACGCTCGGACAAGGGGGAGTGTCGGGGGGAGTGCACGCCGATACGCTGTGCTATACTAAGCACAGCGCATCGGCGTAGGTCTGGATCAGGCCTAAAGTGCGTAAGTCGAGCATCTGGACGAAGGTGCGCATGCGTCAGTCTGATGTCCGTTATGGATCTTCAGGAATGTGGGTCGCTGCAAATGGCCCTTTTTTGAAAGAGACATTCTCTCCCAGCCAGTTCCGAAATGGCTTGGAATTCGATTGGTCGCAACAGCGAAGATGGAGCTCCGAATGGTAACTCTAAATTTTACCCCAACCCTTTCCCTAATCCTTACCCTCACCCTCCCCTTCCATGAGTCATGCACCGCTCACACCAGAGAGGGGGGTGTCAGGGGGAGATCACACAGAGGTCTGGATAAGGGCTTCGCTGTCCAACCGCTGTAGAACTCAAAGAAGGGACGCCCGTGACGTGTCTGCGCAGTTTGTCTAAGTGTAAGCGAGTCATGTATTTTCCGTGACATAAAAAAAGTGTCACTCTCTGAACGAGGCCCCGGATGTGTATATGAAGGCTCCACATTGCTAGAAAAACATCTGCGGTGTAGAGAGAAGGGGGCGCACCTAAGAGTGAGTTATGTGCAGACAGATCCGCACCCAACTCACTGGTGCAGCCCATAACCATCCGCACCTAACTCACTGGTGCAGCCCATAACCATCCGCACCTAACTTACTGGTGCAGCCCATAACCATCCGCACCTAACTCACTGGTGCTGCCCATAACCATCCGCACCTAACTTACTGGTGCAGCCCATAATCATCCGCACCTAACTCACTGGTGCTGCCCATAACCATCCGCACCTAACTTACTGGTGCTGCCCATAATCATCCGCACCTAACTCACTGGTGCAGCCCATAACCATCCGCACCTAACTCACTGGTGCTGCCCATAATCATCCGCACCTAACTCACTGGTGCTGCCCATAATCATCCGCACCTAACTCACTGGTACAGCCCATAACCCACCCCCTGCTTTAGGTATGTTATGGCCCTTACGAGTGCCATAGGGTTACCTTATCTTACCGTACGTAGTTTCCTTATTAAGAAGGGCATTGCCTCTTCCCGCCTCCGTCCCGCCCTCGCCGGCTAATCTAAATCCCTCCCCCCTCCTACTTCTACCTAATCACTCCCCGAGGCGGCATTGGCACGCCTCCTTCTTCCTAAACTACTAACTACTAACTTCCTAGCTGGTACATAGATTGTGTAAATGACACGCTTGCGCAGTAGGTCCTTTCGTATAACTATGCACCTAAGAAGCGGAAGCTTCTTCGGTGTGAACACGACCCACGTATTGAGCTCTGATAAATCTGTATATTCCGTTATAGAATGATACGATGAGATCGGAATTCTGACATAATACATTGCAGGCTCACAATCAGCACGGTGTCCCTGGCATGTAATTGGGAGTAAGAGCATGGCTGAGCTATACTGTATATATTATTACGTCCTGACAGACCCGGAGGACGCTGCTGAATGACAGACCCAGAGGACGCTGCTGAATGACAGACCCGGAAGAGGCTGCTGAATGACAGACCTGGAAGAGGCTGCTGAATGACAGACCCGGAGGACGCTGCTGAATGATTGACCCGGAGGACGCTGCTGAATGACAGACCCGGAGGTTGCTACTGAATGACAGCCCGGAGGACGCTGCTGAATGACAGACCCGGAGGACGCTTCTGCATGACCGACCCGGAGGACGCTGTTGAATGACAGACCCAGAGGAGGCTGCTGAATGACAGACCCAGAGGAGGCTGCTGAATGACAGACCCAGAGGACGCTGCTGAATGACAGACCCAGAGGAAGCTGCTTAATGACAGACCCAGAGGACGCTCCTGAATGACAGACCCGGAGGACGCTTCTGCATGACCGACCCGGAGGACACTGTTGAATGACAGACCCGGAGGACCCTGCTGAATGACAGACCCAGAGGACGCTGCTGAATGACAGACCCAGAGGACGCTGCTGAATGACAGACCCGGAGGAGGCTGCTGAATGACAGACCCGGAGGAGGCTGCTGAATGACAGACCCGGAGGACGCTGCTGAATGACAGACCCGGAGGACGCTGCTGAATGACAGAACCGGAGGATGCGGCTGATTTAGTTACAATGAAAGTTTAAAAGATGAAGTAAATCCTGTATTTGACATAAATATATATAAAAATCCCGATATAACTCAGCTGAATAAGATGCATGAATAAACTTTTATAAATTCCTAGATGTGTCTCATGAGCCTTCACTACTCTGCAGCGGGAGGAGCTTATAAAACAGAGCAGAGTGCCTGACCCTAGTAGAGTACCACCTGACCCTAGTAGAGTACCACCTGACCCTACCACCTGACCCTAGTGGAGTATAACCTGACCCTAGCAGAGTATCACTTGACCCTACATGTACCACCTGAGCCTAGTAGAGTTCCACCTGACCCTATTAGAGTACCACCTGACCTTACAAGTACCACCTGACCCTACCACCTGACCCTAGTAGAGAACCACCTGACCCTATTAGAGCACCACCTGACCCTATTAGAGTACCACCTAACCCTAGCAGATTATCACCTGATCTTATAAGTACCACCTAACCCTAGTTGAGTACCACTTGACCCTAGTAGAGTTCCACCTGACCCTAGTAGAGTACCACCTGACCCTACCAATACCACCTGACCCTATTAGAGTACCATCTAACCCTAGCAGAGTATCACTTGATCCTACTACCTGACCCTAGTAGAGTATCACCTGACATTACAAGTTCCAACTGACCCTAGTAGAGTACCACCTGACCCTTCAAGAACCACCTGACCATAGTATGAGTACCACCTGTCCTATTAGAGTATCAACTAACAGTACCACAAACCCCTATTAGATTATCACCTAACCCTGCACGAGTACCAGCATGGAGGCATTTCAGTTTAAACGGCACTTCTATCCTTCCCCTGTAAGATCTTCATGTTGAAGCTCTTGTTTGCCAATTCCCTGACCATCTGTGGAACCTCACACGAACAAGTAACTGAACGTCACTTTATCTGTGCCCAGACGCAGAGCAACCCATTAATTATCTGAGCGTCAGTGACAGCTGTAGCTTATATGAGATGTATCTAGGTGTAAAGAAACGCGTTTAATGAATTCAAGTCGCTAGTCAGAAAACGCGTTATATACAGGATCTAGTCACTGTATATAAGCACAGAAGCGCTGTGTATAATACTCACATACAGAAGCGACTCTTGTTTCAGCTGCAATTAATTATCCATAACATTAAAATTCTCTCTACACAAATTGTTTCCAACACACACAACGTGTTTCCAGTGCACACAAAGTGTACAACGAGCTCTCTCAGCTTCATAAATCTTACAAGCGCTGCGGCAATCAATGCGGGAGACTGGGCCGAGCTGAGACTCATTATTCATCGCTTGTGTGGCTTCAAAAATGTATTTTTACACATTGTCTGCCAGGCGCTGCTGGGTTTAATTTGTGTCTGCGGGAATTTCTCACACAGCGGAGGAGAGAAGACTAACACGAGATCCAAAACCCATACAGGACGACTGGGATGGCAACATCTGGCGATCCGAGCCCGTTCCTGGGGATAGCAGTGATTGCTTCAGTGCTGCGGCTTTACTAAGTGCCAGCAAGGAGATACAGAGCTGGAAATACAAAGACAACATCTGCTCTCTCCGTATTTTTCCTCTCCTTTCTAAACTGATCATGTAGAAAGCAACAAAACCCTAAAAACATTTCAACATTCAGTGTTGTCAAATACACAGGATCTAACAACTGCAAAGGATACAACCCGGACCTAAGGCTTGTAAATTAGAGAAAATCAGGAGGAAAGTTACACTTGAGAAAAGTCATGTTTAATGTGAGGATGGGGGTGAAAGCAATGCTGGGCCTTATCCAGACCTTGCACGAAGGCAAAGATGGCAAACTTAAAGAACTTGAATGCACGCCATGCATCTGCCACCATAATAGTAACCATGCACGGAGGCCTGTAACCATGCACGGAGGTCTGTAACCATGCACGGAGGTCTATAGCCATGCACGGAGGCCTGTAATTATGCACGGAGGTCTATAGCCATGCACGGAGGTCTATAGCCATGCACGGAGGTCTATAGCCATTCACAGAGGTCTGTAACCATGCACGGAGGTCTGTAACCATGCACGGAGGTCTGCAACCATGCACAGAGACCTGTAACTATGCACAGACGTCTGTAACCATGCACTGAGGTCTGCAACCATGCATGGAGGCCTGTAACCATGTATGGATGTCTGTAACCATGCACGGAGGCCTGTAACCATGTATGGATGTCTGTAATCATGCACGGAGGCTTGTAACCATGCACGGAGGCCTGTAACTAAGCACAGAGGCCTGTATCCATACAGAGAGGCCTGTAACCATGCACAAAGGGCTGTAACTAAGCACTAAGATATCATCTCTCATCTCTAAAACTATTATATTATTATTATATTATTACACAGATACTGACCAGCGTTACTATTACACTGTTATTTATCACCTCTCATCTCTAATACTATTATATTATTATTATACACAGATACTGACCAGCATTACTATTACACTGTTATTTATCACCTCTCATCTCTAATACTATTATATTATTATTATACACAGATACTGACCAGCGTTACTATTACACTGTTATTTATCACCTCTCATCTCTAATACTGTTATATTATTATTATACACAGATACTGACTAGCTTTACTATTACACTGTCATTTATAACCTCTCATCTCTAATACTATTATATTATTATTATACACAGATACTCACCAGTGTTATTATTAATATTTATATAAAGATAAGCAATCGATAGGAAGCCCAAAGTCACTCTACCGTTCTTAAAGTCTTATGTTTAGCCATGATAATTATTGAGGTAGGTGCAGGGTTTTTTGCAGCGTTACTATTATACTGATATTTATACTTGGGCTGGGAAACACGACCTTTCAACTATAATACCGTTTTCAACAGATGGCATTTGCCTCCCTGTGAAATCAGTTTTGCCCAGGTGTAACTTTGCTTTCTTATTTTCAAACTATGAATCAGGGCCAAGATCTGCAGTGGTCTATAATATAATTCCTCGCTATGGGGTTTTTATAGTCTTACACATAGAGGTGAAGGTTCACAACTTTCAGAGTCCGTTTTTCACTATTATTTTGTTTTCTTTTATTGCATGATATATGGATGAATATCAGAGAAGGATTTATGATGAGATAAAAGGATCATTGTGCATCTACATATTCAGAGACTAGTTTTACATTGATTGTGTATAACTTTATTGTCCATTTGAGGGTATTTTTTATATTGCATATATTTAATATTTGTAACTGTTTTGTATTATTCTGTAGTGTGTACCCAGCATTAGGACCACCTATAGCAAAATAGCCTTGCTAGTGGCTGTTGGCTTATCATATTTGCCAGTGTGTGTAACTAATATTTCTGCATTTTAGGTTACTAATAGAGGGCTGTCTTCACACCTAAGAAGCTTCGGATTCATAGTTCGAAATGACCTACCACACATGCGTAGTAGGTAATTTACGCAATATATGTACCAGTTAGGAACGTAGATTGCTTTGTGCGATCTTTTTAGTTAGAAAGGGCCTGATCCTGAACTACGCCGATGCGCTGTGCTTACTAAAGCACAGCGTATCGGCATTCACTTACCCCGACACTCCCCCTGTGCGGGCGTATGGCCCCTTCCTTAC
>WWET01002717.1:41697-63721 GCA_011038615.1 Limnodynastes dumerilii | reverse complement strand
TAGGCTGCGAGGGGGAGACTTAGGCTTAGGGTTTCCTGCGCAGATAGGCTGATAAGTCGATCTTACGCATCTGCCTGCCATAACAACGCTGGGTGGCGTAGGCCTGGATCAGGCCCAGGGAGTGGGTTGGGGATAACATAGTTTAGTGGTTCCCAAACTTTTTCAGTTCGAGGCACTCTTAGGGTCTCCATATATAGAATTCAATAGGAAATAGAAACATTCCGAGGCACCCCGGTGAGAGCGTCGCGGCACCCCAGGGAGCCGCAGCGCACAGTTTGGGAACCACTGCCATAGTTACTTACCTTTCTTCAAAGCACTTGTTTGCCCACCCAGTTTGGAACCGGCAAGGAGCGAACAGATCGAAATAGGGCTGTTTCGACCCACACTCCATTGTATTGTGTCCATAATGTGCCTGATGCAGACATAGGAGCCGAGGATAACGTGGATATTTTTCTTCCTCTGACATTCCTGCGTCCAGAATGCATTTCCGTGTAATAGACCCTACCTTATACTCCACGCTGAATACATAATTGTACATAATGGGGCTGATCTAGCCCTACACTGCCCGGAGGTAATATGCCGGGCGCAAGCGTAAGATCGGCTTAAAAGCCGATCTGCGCATGCACCAGGCAGATGTTGCCAGGCGTAGCTTCGGCAATGCCCGATCGTGGATCAGGCGTCCGTAGCAGCAGCGTAGTAACGTTGGAGGGGACATTACCCTCCGTTACTACGCTGCAGTTAGTGTAGGTAGGCGGGGGGAGGAAGGTTAATGAGGCTGGGTGGGCGGCGTTAGCGTAGCTTACAACGGCTGAAGTTAAGGCAGCCTTCAGCCGGCGTAAGCGACGGTTCATACACTGGGGCAAGGGGGAGTGTCGGGGGAGGGAAGCGATGGTACGCTGAGTGTTAGACCGCTCAGTGTACCATCGTAGTTCTGGATCAGGCCCAATAGCTTAGCCAAGTCCTTACCGTACAATTTAATGCCTATGGCCGCTCACCGAGCGTATCTCATACGGACGTCCCCCATTCCGCGCAGAGACTGAATTTCACACGAAACGCGACATCAGGTGGCTGTGTGCGCCTGCAGAAATATTGATACGGCGCATACACAGCTGACGTACGTATGTTGCGCACATAAATCAGCATAATTTCCGAATTCTGGATCCAGCCCAATATGTGTAACATCGAAGTATCGTCAGGCTGCAAGAGAACGCTACAGCTATGAAACCAGCCGCGCAGAAAACTTCACTCTCCACCAATGGTTAAAGAAATGATTCTACTTGGGGAGAAAACCACCAGGAATACTTTGTTTTACACCGTCGTGATCGCTGCGCTAAACAGCTTCACGCTCCAAGCGAAAATATGCAGCAAAGTAACATGTTCCGGCCAAACTGGAAACCACAGCGGTTCACATCAGCAACGTCTTAGCGGAGATCTCCACATAGTTTCCAAGCTTCGAGTTCCTCAATAATTCTACTCATCTGTTTATTTGGGAACTGGCGTTGCCGAGCGACAGGGGCAGGGTGGAGAGTGCTATATCCTGTCACGAAATTCCAGCCGAAGCTGCGGCCGGGCCGGGAAGGAATTCACCGGGCTACGTGTGGAAGAATCCCAGCGCACGGTCACATCCAGAGGCTGGAATCCATGCTAGAAATCTGCTCTGCGTGACATGTCACCACAGGGGGCGCTGTGTGCTTCCGAATAACATCAAGGGCCAGATTTACTAAGCTGCGAGTTTCCAAAAGTAGAGATGTTGCCTACAGCAACCAATCAGCGGTCATACCACGGAGCACAGGTTTTGTGTTTTAAGTTAAGTTACTGGTAAACATATGGGTGATTTGTTTTAGCTGTCCTTCTGCCAATCACGATCTCCTTTTTAAAAGCTCTCTAGCAAATAAATGGAAACAGTGGGTTCGGTCCAGAGCTGAGCATATACCGGCTGACCTGACGGATTTCTGCGTGAATTCGACGGCACATGCTCAGTACTGAAGAGCGTGCGTCCTTGCCCCATTCACATCTGACCGAACTGCGACGCATTGCGTTCTGAGTGTGTTGAGGGAAAGAAGGGGTGGAGGGACGTAGGGCCTGATCCAGAAGAACGCCCGCCGTCGCTAGGACAGCGAGCGTAAGCGTAAGATCGGCTTTGCAGCCGATCTGTGCATGCGCCGGGCAGATGTTGCCCGGTGTTGCTACGGCAACGCCCGATCCGGGGAGGCGGATCAGCACTGGGCTGTACAGGCTGTCTCTGATGCTGCTGCTCCGCAGTTTCACACAGCCTGCAGTCCGTTGCACTGACAAAATGCGCAGAATCTGTGCCGCGGCCAGTGTAGATTTTTTTTATTAACATGGTTTGTGAGGGGGTTTCTGGGCAACTGGAACCCCCCCCTGTGTGCGCCACTGGGCTGAAGTTAGGGTAGCCTTCAGCCGGCGTAAGGAAGGGGCCATACGCTCGCACAGGGGGAGTGACAGGGAAAGTGAACGCTGATACGCTGTGCTTTAGTAAGCACAGCGCAACGGCGTAGGTCTGGATCAGGCCTGTAGTCACTGTTTTGTAAGGGCGTGTCCAAGCAAGTGCCCCCGAGGCCAACGCGGATTGCAGACGTGCGCAAATTTTAAAAGTGTATGTTTACCGACGCAACCGCAGAGAACACGCCTACTTGTCGGGAGTCTGGATCCGGCACATGAGCTTTTACTCATACATATAAAGACACATATACATACACACTCACACACAACGACAGTGCTACCCACTGTGCCACTGTGTCACCGACATTATACAATCCTCGGCAGCACTGAAGGTGACATGGCTGCTACGGGACACAATGTCCCGCGTCTTCACGCCTTTCCCCTATGGCGTCTCCGGGGAACGCTCCGTGTCACAGGCCATCAGTCGTGGAAGGGAGCGGGACACAAGGTGTGGGAAAGGTTAGGAGGAAGCCACGGACACTCTCCCGGCTTTCCTGCCTCCGCCGCGCTCCCTCACAGGCCCGTCTTGTTCCTGAAGCAATTTACAGGCCAGACGCTGCCAAAGTACACAGGAGCCGCCCTGCTGATGACTTCCTGCCCGAGCACAGCACCAGCGTGACACCCTGCACTGCCCAAACAGCAGCGTTGATCCACGGCCGGCTGGCAGAGCATGCTGAGACTTGCAGTGCATTATAATGACACATAAAGGCAAAGGCTCCCTCGCTTCAATCAGATGGTGGCTGCTTTAACATCCAGAGCTGTATGCAAATCCGTGCGGCCCAATCAGAGCACACTCTGACCCGTGCAGACGTAATATTTTATACAGAGGGGCGGGGCTGAGATGATAAGAGGGCGTTCCCTCTTAGTCAGGTGACAGTAGAGGCGTTCCCTCTTTCTGTGTAACCATCCAGACATAAGACAGAAGGGTGGGGCTGAGATGACAAGTGGGTGTTCCCTCTTAATCCGGTGACAGTACAGGCATTCCCTCTTTCTGTGTACTATTGTAATAATAAAGAATTGACTTTAAAGTGAAAGAAAACACCAGAAGATGAAATTACATTTTTCTCCCTTCAGATTACTACTTAACATCTAGAATTCTGGATCACCATGGCAACCAAAGGTACATGACACACAAAACAGTGAGCAGAAAGACTTTTGAATTCACTGTGACATCCTCTTGCTCCCTTCTCTGCCACAACATACACGCTGTGAGCCTATGAGCTCCATGTATGAGTGTATGTATAGCTCCATGCATGAGTGTATGTATAGCTCCATGTATGAGCGTATGTATAGCTCCATGTATGAGTGTGTGTATGTATAGCTCCATGTATGAGTGTATGTATATATAGCTGCATGTATGAGTGTATGTATATATAGCTGCATGTATGAGTGTATGTATATATAGCTGCATGTATGAGTGTATGTATATATAGCTGCATGTATGAGTGTATGTATATATAGCTGCATGTATGAGTGTATGTATATATAGCTGCATGTATGAGTGTATGTATATATAGCTGCATGTATGAGTGTATGTATATATAGCTGCATGTATGAGTGTATGTATATATAGCTGCATGTATGAGTGTATGTATATATAGCTGCATGTATGAGTGTATGTATATATAGCTGCATGTATGAGTGTATGTATATATAGCTGCATGTATGAGTGTATGTATATATAGCTGCATGTATGAGTGTATGTATATATAGCTGCATGTATGAGTGTATGTATATATAGCTGCATGTATGAGTGTATGTATATATAGCTGCATGTATGAGTGTATGTATATATAGCTGCATGTATGAGTGTATGTATATATAGCTGCATGTATGAGTGTATGTATATATAGCTGCATGTATGAGTGTATGTATATATAGCTGCATGTATGAGTGTATGTATATATAGCTGCATGTATGAGTGTATGTATATATAGCTGCATGTATGAGTGTATGTATATATAGCTGCATGTATGAGTGTATGTATATATAGCTGCATGTATGAGTGTATGTATATATAGCTGCATGTATGAGTGTATGTATATATAGCTGCATGTATGAGTGTATGTATATATAGCTGCATGTATGAGTGTATGTATATATAGCTGCATGTATGAGTGTATGTATATATAGCTGCATGTATGAGTGTATGTATATATAGCTGCATGTATGAGTGTATGTATATATAGCTGCATGTATGAGTGTATGTATATATAGCTGCATGTATGAGTGTATGTATATATAGCTGCATGTATGAGTGTATGTATATATAGCTGCATGTATGAGTGTATGTATATATAGCTGCATGTATGAGTGTATGTATATATAGCTGCATGTATGAGTGTATGTATATATAGCTGCATGTATGAGTGTATGTATATATAGATACATGTATGTGTGTATGTATATATAGCTGCATGTGTGAGTGTATGTATGTATAGCTCCATGTATGAGTGTATGTATGTATGTATAGCTCCATGTAGGAGTGTATGTATGTATAGCTCCATGTATGAGTGTATGTATGTATAGCTCCATGTATGAGTGTATGTATGTATAGCTCCATGTAGGAGTGTATGTATGTATAGCTCCATGTATGAGTGTATGTATGTATAGCTCCATGTATGAGTGTATGTATGTATGTATAGCTCCATGTAGGAGTGTATGTATGTATGTATAGCTCCATGTAGGAGTGTATGTATGTATAGCTCCATGTAGGAGTGTATGTATGTATAGCTCCATGTAGGAGTGTATGTATGTATAGCTCCATGTAGGAGTGTATGTATGTATAGCTCCATGTAGGAGTGTATGTATGTATAGCTCCATGTAGGAGTGTATGTATGTATAGCTCCATGTAGGAGTGTATGTATGTATAGCTCCATGTAGGAGTGTATGTATGTATAGCTCCATGTAGGAGTGTATGTATGTATAGCTCCATGTAGGAGTGTATGTATGTATAGCTCCATGTAGGAGTGTATGTATGTATAGCTCCATGTAGGAGTGTATGTATGTATAGCTCCATGTAGGAGTGTATGTATGTATAGCTCCATGTAGGAGTGTATGTATGTATAGCTCCATGTAGGAGTGTATGTATGTATAGCTCCATGTAGGAGTGTATGTATGTATAGCTCCATGTAGGAGTGTATGTATGTATAGCTCCATGTAGGAGTGTATGTATGTATAGCTCCATGTAGGAGTGTATGTATGTATAGCTCCATGTAGGAGTGTATGTATGTATAGCTCCATGTAGGAGTGTATGTATGTATAGCTCCATGTAGGAGTGTATGTATGTATAGCTCCATGTAGGAGTGTATGTATGTATAGCTCCATGTAGGAGTGTATGTATGTATAGCTCCATATATGAGTGTATGTATGTATAGCTCCATGTATGAGTGTATGTATGTATAGCTCCATGTATGAGTGTATGTATGTATAGCGCTGTACTGTTCAGCATGGAACGCCGAGCGCTGTTTTAAGCTGTTAGCTTCGGATAGATTCTATTAGTCCCCCACCCCCAGTACTGCCTGGCTCCACCCCCAGTCCTATCTGGATCCACCCAGTGCCACCCATCCAGACTCAAGCCCCGCCTCCTTGCTATGGGGCCCATGCCATGCATCACTTTTCCACCCCTTGCGGTATCCTTGCATGGCATTTTCTATAACTAGGGTTGTAAGATATGGGCGCAAAGTCTATGTGAGACTCCGGTAAGTTCTTTTTTAAGGTTAAACTGGTTAATAATTGAAGGTCAGCAGCACCATTTCCCTTTTTTGCCCCCCCCCCCTGATCTACAGCTCTGCAGTTGCTGACCTGCTGTTATTTTATACAGCAGGCTCTGGCGCACGTATCTATAGAAGCGGGATTATCGGTCGCTCTCGCTGCGCCGGGCTTCCCTGTTTATTTAGCGGTGAGCGACGTCTGCATTAGATCACACAGAGGCTGCAAGCACTTGGCTTGGGCCGCATCTGGCGGACACGGAGGGTATGAAAACAGCACACAGTATCACCACGCGTCTTCCACGGCTCGCTCCAGCAGTCTGCGCCGGCTCTCCGGCACAGGGGACCTTACTACAAAGGGCCGGCTTTGAATGGCGCCCAATGAAAATATTTGCCAGTATCTGAAATCTGCAAAGGCCGTGGACGGGGAACTGCGGATTAATGAATTCCTAATACCAGGAGAGAGAACGCGGCGCTCTCTCCAGTGTTATTCTAATCATTAGGCCGAGCGTTTCAGGGTGTCAGTCTTCACACAGCGGCCCAAGTAAGCAAGGAGAACATTAAAAGAAAATAACTCGACCGCGTGGCCCAATCGCTGCGCTAATGAGATTAACCCCTTCATGCCCAGTCTCACAGGAGGAAAGTTTAATAAAACTTCCAAAACACGACCAAAGCCACCAATCATTTACCTTGTGCAATAAAGAACAGAGAGGGGCCACAGTTGGCCCTAAGGTGGCCCTCAAAACAGTCAGTGGTGGCACCTTTTTGATTAATGACATATTTGCTTGTTACACTTGTGCATGGCTGCGGATATGATAGGAAACATAGAAAGTGATGACAGATAAGAGCCACATAGCCCATACTGACCCCAGACCCTATTTACCCTCAATTTAGTGTAAGATTTAGAATATCCTTATATTTATCCCAAGCATTTACACTGTTCTACTGTGTTACCTCTACCCCCTCGGATGAGAGGCTATTCCACTTATCTATCACCCTTTCACTGACCTCATTTTTCATCACATTTCCTTTGAACCTTCCACCCTCCAGGTTATACACATGTTCACATGTTCTATTACATCTCCTCCTTTATATAATGTCTCCTCCTGTACCTGTCACCCTCCAGTATATACACATGTCCTCATGTTCTATTACACCTCTTCCTTTATATAATGTCTCCTCCTGTACCTGTCACCCTCCAGGTTATACACATGTCCTCGTGTTCTATTACACCTCTTCCTTTGAATAATGCCCCCTCCTGTACATGGTTACACCCCTTGATCTATGTGAAAGCTGCTATCATATCCCCCCTGGCTCTTCTCTGCTCCAAGTTTTACATTGTTACTTCCTCTAGTCTCTCTTTGTATGTTGTGTGACACAGGCCATGCACCTATTTTAGTTGCTCTTCTCTGCTCCAAGCTATACATGGTTACTTCCTCTAGTCTCTGTTTGTATGTTGTGTGACACAGGCCATGCACCTATTTTAGTTACCTCCTCGTTTGAATAATGCCCCCTCCTGTACATGGTTACACCCTTTGATATATGTGAAAGCTGCTATAATATCCCCCCTGGCTCTTCTCTGCTCCAAGCTATACATGTTACTTCCTCTAGTCTTTCCTGGTATGCTGTGTGACACAGGTCATGCACCTATTTTAGTTGCTCTTCTTTGCACAGTCTATGATTTATGTCCTTCTGGAGATACGGCCCCAGAACTGAACACAGTGGACCAGATACTGATTGGCGCGTCTGCTGCGCTCAGTGCTCCGAAGCAGGATCTCTGCTGTTACCAGCTTTCCGAGCATACGAGAGATTTTACTGCTCCCTCCAGAATTTTATGAAACACTAAATTGAGCTGAAAATATAATACATTTTAAATGAAATGTGAATCACCGAGAGCCGAGAACTGCGCGGCAAGAAAAGTATTTTCCCCGGTTGAGCCCACGCTGGAATCTCGTTAAGATTATTCCTAAAGAACTAACTCACATGTGGCCATAGAATAACCTCTGCTTAATTAAACCTCGTCACACAGTCAAACAAAGTGGCCATCTTTACGGTAATAAAATGCACGTTTTTCAAGTGTTACACATGAGGTTTTAATGGGGCTATAATGTACATGAACGCTTGTTACTTGTCTAGACCCTGCGTAGCCGCGGCAGTATAAAATATTAATATATGGAATTATAAGTATGGATTTATTCATGTAAAATTGTATTTATACAGCAGCCTCTGTCTGAGGACGGGAAGCAGCGGATAATAATTCCCAGCTGTCTGCAATAAGCAAGAAACACAATGCACAAGAAGGATCGAGTGTCTGCCGGTCGGACGCTGGGCTCGTGTGTGTGTGTTAAGGAGAAAATAGTGTGTATTAAGGTTGTGTTGTTGAGTGGGTGCTTAAAATGCGCTTTTTGGACATTAGGCACATTTACAAAGAGACATGGGGCTAGATTTACTAACCTACGGGAAGGAAAAAAGTGGAGATGTTGTCCATAGCAACCAGATTCTAGCTCTTCAAGTATGTGACAGCTTAAAACAGCGCTTGGCGCTCCATGTATGAGCGCTGAGCGTGCCGAGCAGAGGTCACGTCCCCAGTACTGCCTGGCTCCACCCCCAGTACTACCTGGCTCCACCCCCATTACTGCCTGGCTCCACCCACAGTACTGCCTGGCTCCACCTAGTTCTGCCCCTCCAAACTCAGGCCCCACCTCCTGTCACCTTCAGCCCCCTGGATCTCTGTAGAGGGGAACCTGTATTCATTTATATCTTCCATTTATTTCAAGAGCTGCTTGGTATTATTGACTACTAATTTATTTTGAGAGTCTGAGCTGTCCCTTTAAGGCTGGTACACAGGAGTCCCCCAGAAGTGCTTTAATGCAGGCGTCCTGAGCTCCCCAAATAACCGTCCGTACTGTATTATGTAATACTAAACCCTCCCCCCCTTGCAGCCCCAACCTGCCCCAGCCCACTGTCAGAACCCGACAAGAGTCAAAAATCAAATAATGCTGGTGGCATCCGGAGTTCTCTGATACGCGCAAGAAACACAGACTCCTGCGGTTTCCAGTGCACGCAGGCGTTAACTCCCTGTCACGTGTCCAGAACCCTGCCTTAAAATCTCCACATGGATACAGATTTCCACCACCCTCTTAATCTGCATACCACTCCCCGCCAGATCAGGCATGCAGATCTCAAGTAACGCCCGCCTTCCCACACACATGAAAAACCTATCGTACGGAACTCCATGACAGAACTCATGCGTGCTGACAGAAAGCAGAAGCCGGGTGACCTTCTAAGTTCTAGGGCCAGATTTACTAAGCTGCGGGTTTGGGTAAGTGGAGACGTTTCCCATAGCAACCAATCAGATTCTAGCTCTCACTTTCTTTTTACATACTAGAGAATGTCAGCTAGAATCTGATTGGTTGCTATGGTCCAACATTTTCACCCGCAGCTTGGTAAATCTGGCCCCTGGACTTGGCCCTATTACTGGATTTCAAGCGTTTGTTCCCGGAAGTTTGGCGGTCCGGAAGCTCTCTATTATCTCCTGTCCGCTGTCACAGAGCGCTGTATATTGTGTGTTATCACTGGTGGCCTTTCTTTGTTGTCTCACACACTCGGGTCATTGTTGTCCCACAACTTTCTGAAATAAAGCGATGTCTTGTTATGTAAAGGCGCGCAGGCTGGGTCCGGGATACGTCTGTCCCCGATTTAAAGCTGTATTGCCGCTAAAAACAGCCTCTGTGATTTACTGCGTCACCTCAGCGCATCATTTATAATGATCATCACAGAAAATTAGTGGAAACTGCTTATTATTTGATATCTAGATCCGGACGTTGAATCCTCGACTGACTGCGCAGGTATCCGCAAACGCAATGATGCCATATTCCCGCATCCATGCTCTCTCTCTGCTAAGACGATTATTATTATTTATTTGATCCTTCCAGTCCGGTGTCACTCAGCCGCCACATCGCGACTTCATTGCAGCGACAGCAGACTGGTGATTGCGGTAATGAAACAGTTAATGCCATTGCATCTCCGCCTGACAAATAAAATGTCAAAAGCAATTTGCTCGGTTTTATTTCCATGGTATAAATAGCGACAATCCTCTGTCACAACCTGTAATAATCATATAACGGGAAACGTCCCTGCGCAGTCTCTGCTGGCGAACGTTTGGTATCATTTGTAAATAAAACAAACGGATTTCTCTGGATGCAGATCTATCAAGAGGGATCTAGAAAGACGTTTTTCTGAAATGGAAGATAATTAAAGCGTAAATCTGCGTAAAAAGCGTAAATTAAAGCGTTACACGACGCTACACCCAGATTCACGCTTTCATTATTTCCATATCGGATAACGGGTCCCTCTAGATTCCTCGTGATATTTCCTAGTCTGGATAAATGCGTTTGTATGAAGAGTTAACGCTTGCGGGGAATATACTGAAACGCACGAATGGCTGTGAATGATGTAGATGCTTTGTGACACAGCGTGTAAATCTCTTAATAACACAGGTGAATGCAGCTAGGCCCAGAGAAAGACGGATTATGCCAGAGATGTACCGTAGGAACAGACACCATCTTGCATGAACCAGGGTATGCTGATTTGTACGAGAGGGCGGGGCTTATGTCTCCTCCTACCGTGCCCTACTCCTGAGACCATAAGAAAAGACCACTCACTGACCACCCCTACACACACACACACACACACACTGACCAGCCCAACACTGACCCCCCCCACCCCACCCACTGACCCATAATATCACAGCGAATACGTTTTACAGTTTCTTGATGTTCTTTTACACTCTCCAGGTCCAAGTGTACAGCAGGCTTGCCGACAATTGAGAGCGTCCCTCCGGGAGAACCCGGAAGGAAGCGATTGATTACAACGGGAGGTGGGGCTTAATGACGCGATTTATGCAAAATCATGGCATTAAGCCCCGCCCCCTGTCAATCAACCGCAATAACTCTAACGTAGCGCGGGTGGATGGGAGGGCTCAAAGATGTCATTTTATCTGCAGGGCTTCCGGGGGTTTTGCCGACTCTCCCGGGAGAACGGCCCAAATTCCGGGAGTCTCCCGGATATTCCGGGAGAGTCGGCAACCATGGTGTACAGTAAGGGGCAGGGCCCAAGCAAGTGCCCCCAATCCAGAGCTGATCACAGACGTAACAAAGGGCTGATTACATCAACACATTTACACCAGCCCCAGGTCCTGTCCAGAGGTGTCTTATTTCACCCCCTTCATTTACGATGTGACTCTTCAAACGCATTACAGAGGATCAGAAAGGGCTGCGATGCATTGTCCTGTGTCACGTCATTTCTATACACAGGAAGAAAAGATATGTTTTTAATAAAAATGTAATGATAGTTTTCTATTGTTTTCTGACGTTTACGTTCTCACAATAATCACATGCCTCATTACACTATACCACCCTGACGCTGCGCAGCGTATTTGGGCACGTAGATGCTGATGTGCTCGCACGTTACGCACCGTAATGGCTGGTAATCCGTAGATACCGCTATGAACCGTCGCACGCAGCCAGAGTCACTAATACAGTTGCATCTGCGGTGCGCTCTGAATTCTAATTTCCGTGTGTCTCTGGATCAGACCAATGATGGGAACCACAGTAATCGCCTCCTCCTAATTCACGACAACGCCACTGGGCCAGACAACGCTGGCTGCCATATTTATCAGCTATGGTTGCTATGGGCAACATCTCCACTTTTCCAAACCCGCAGCTTAGTAAATCTGGCCCCAAAGCTGGTGTTTCCATTACACCAATGGCTTTGATGCTTGGCCTCAGGAGGCTTCTCTTAGCAGTGGTTGCACCATGACATACAATGGGAGTGTACAGAAGGGCAGTACTATGTGTGGTGAGCATGGTCACAGCCTGATCCAGAGAGTAACCCTCGTCTGATGCTTTCATGTGGCAGTAACGTCTTCTCCGTCTCTCGGCTCTGTCAGTATAATGTATTCATGGATCATTCTTTCCAATCCCACCACCGAGTCCTCTCCAAGACCCAGGGTGGGCTCCGCAGACAGACGAGTGATTGTGCCGGTGTCAGATGCTGGGAGAGGAATCTGAAGCAGGATTCTTATGGTTTGGCCAATGTGTCTGCTCTGCTTCACAGCATGAACTGCTTTCATCCAGTCACCGAGCCCAGGAAGAGGGAGATGAGTGTAATGCCAGGGGCCTGGCATGAGGTGGACACGAATATTACATGATATTATTTATAAGTGATATAAATATAACCTCATCATCACCAGATGCACCCACCTCATTATACAAGCACCACCCACCTCATTATACAAACACCACCCACCTCATTATACCAGCACCACCCACCTTATTATACAAACACCAACCGCCTCATCATACCAGCACCACCCACCTCATTATACCAGCACCACCCACCTCATTATAGCAGCAACACCCACCTCATTATACAAACACCACCTACCCCATTATACCAGCACCACCCACCTCATTATACCAGCACCACCAACCTCATTATACAAGCACCACCCACCTCATTATACCAGTAGTGTCCACCTCATTATACAAGCACCCCTAATCTCATTTTACTTGTAATATCCATCTCATTATACAAGCACCACCCAACCTCATAATACCAGCAAAGTCCACCTCATTATACCAGCACAACTCATCTCATTATACCAGCACAACTCATCTCATTATACCAGCACCACCCATCTCATTATACCAGCACAACTGATCTCATTAAATCAGCACCACTCACCTCATTATACTAACAGTCATTACCTCATTATGCCAGCAGTCATTACCTAATTATACCAGCAGTGTCCCCCTCATTATACCAGTAGTCATTATCTAATTATACCAGCAGTCATTACTTAATTATACCAGCGGTGCCCACCTCATTATACCAGCAGTCATTACCTAATTATACCAGCGGTGCCCATCTCATTATACCAGCAGTCATTTCCTTATTACCACTCTGTGAAGCCAATACAACCCCCCCATGAGTCAACTCTCTGTTTCCTCGTGTTACTGCAGCGGTAGGGACACAGCTGCAATTATACCTCTGGCATTCAGCCTGGCATCAGGGAGCAGTATGCTGTTTATATCACTGAGGACGGCTGTTCCTGTAATGTTTGATTACATTTAGTAATGCCAGCTATACAGGGCACTGCCTTTCTCTATAGACACCATGCCAGGTATACAGGGCACTGCTTATCTCTACAGACACTATGCCAGGTATATAGCGCACTGCCTATCTCTACAGACGTTATGCCAGGTATACAGGGCACTGCCTATCTCTACAGATACCATGCCAGGTATACAGTGCACTGCCTATCTCTACAGACACCATGCCAGGTATACAGGGCACTGCCTATCTCTACAGACACCATGCCTGGTATACAGCGCACTGCCTATCTCTACAGACACCATGCCAGGTATACAGGGCACTGCCTATCTCTACAGACACCATGCCAGCTATACAGGGCACTGCCTATCTCTACAGACACCATGCCAGGTATACAGCGCACTGCCTATCTCTACAGACACCATGCCAGGTATACAGGGCACTGCCTATCTCTACAGACACCATGCCAGGTATACAGGGCACTGCCTATCTCTACAGACACCATGCCAGGTATACAGTGCACTGCCTACCTCTACAGACGTCATACCAGGTATACAGAGCACTGCCTATCTCTACAGATGCCATGCCAGATATACAGAGCACAGCCTTTCTCTACAGACACCATGCCAGATATACAGAGCACTGCCTACCTCTACAGACGTCATGCCAGGTATACATAGCACTGCTTATCTCTACAGACACCATGCCAGGTATACAGGGCACTGCCTTTCTCTACAGATGTCATGCCAGGTATACAGAGCACTGCCTACCTCTACAGATAACATGCCAGGTATACAGAGCACTGCCTATCTCTACAGATAACATGCCAGGTATACAGGGCACTGCCTTTCTCTACAGACGTCATGCCAGGTATACAGAGCACTGCCTACCTCTACAGACATCATACCAGGTATACAGGGCACTGCCTATCTCTACAGACACCATGCCAGGTATACACCGCACTGCCTACCTCTACAGACACCATGCCAGGTATACACCGCACTGCCTATCTCTACAGATGCCCTGCCAGTTTATTTCCACAGCAGAAAATTTGGTGGCATTGCTCTCTGTTTCTGGGCACTCAGCACCAAACAAAGCCAACGTATGTAATGACCCCAGCATTGTGCCTCTGTTTGATAGACAGGAGGGCATCCGGTGCCCGCTTTTAGGGGGCTCTCACAGCCATCGGTGCTACCACACCCCATCATGGCAGAAAGCGGGGACATTAAATCCCAAATCTCAGCTTAATGCGATCATTCATCCTAGTAGGTATTTACCCCCCTTTCCCCCCCACCGTCATTGTCCCATCCTGACCGCTGTCCTGGCGATGTCGGAACATCAGAACTATTGGGCCACAAAGAGAAAAGCGTTTTTTACCCGGATGCGGGAGGCTCTTTGCGCAAAAGCTCAGACTTTGAGTAGATTTGGGGCCTAAGGTAAAGGTGAAATATAAAGAATGAATAGAATAACTGGCTTTTCCCTACTGTGAATACGTGCAGATCCATCCAGACTGGAGAGCGAAAGCGCGGATTCTAAGATCTGATTGAGCAGCTTTCAGAATTACGCTGCGCCCCATCACTCCCCCTATGAATTGCTGGTGCTACAGCGCCTTCATGCACTGTATTGCCAGCAAGGCTACAGGTAAACAATATGTACAGATAGAGCCACGTGCCTATCTACCGTTCCAGCTGCCAACTCTATATCTCAGCTCTGTCTGTACATATTGGCTATCTGAATCCTTGCTGGCAATAGGCAGGTGACACCGGACTACGATACACACTGACAAACAGCTGCTCCATGACGTCAGAAACTGACTATCGCTAGACGCAAGAGACGGCTGTGAACAGGTAGAAATGGCGGCCACATTGTTTTACGGTGACGTCTGATCTGTCACTTCATCACAAAACTCAATTATCCATCTTAAATAGAAAGACATTTACCAAAATCAGCCGCACAGAGAGGGACGCCAAAACCGCTCGCCTGATGAGCCGATACGCGTATAGATGCGGTCACACCGACTGAACCAGTTTCAGCGTCTCATGGTCACCGACGCCTGTTGCCATATATGATAAAAGTACAATACTATGTTCCAGAATAATCATATTTTACTATTATTGCAGAATAAACAACTGTACAAGACGTAAGGTCACGTATAACGCATATATTTACAGAGGAAAACTAAGGTAATGAAACCATAAATACCATGAAAAACCATAATGACTACGGCCGACTATGGGAGGATTCTGGCATTAACTGTGTTCTATCTTCAGATTCCTATTATGATTACTGATTAGCCACGGTAAGTCACTTATATCAGGAAGAAGTGAACAGAGAGTCTTGGGAAAGCTTGTCTAAGCTCTGCCTTAACTTAGAAATCACAGGAGGAAGAAATGGAGACGGAAGAAGAGGAGGAGGAAGAAGAGAAGGAGGAGGAGGGAGAGGAAGATGAAAAGAAGAAGGAAGAAGAAGAAGCAGAAGAAAGGTAAAGGAAGAAGAGGAGGAGGAGGGAGAGGAAGATGAGAAGAAGAAGAGGGAGGAAGAAGAGGAAGCACAAGAAATGGTGATGGAAGAAGGGGAGAAGAAAAAGAGAAGGAGGAGGAGGAGGAGGAAGAAGAGAAAGAGGAGAAGGAGGAAGAAAAAGGAGGAGGAAGAGGAAGAAGAAAAGGAAGAAAAAAAGAAGAGAAGGAAGTGGAGGAAGAAGAGAGAGGAGGAGGAAGAAGAAGAAGAGAAGGAGGAGGAAGAAGAGAAGGAGGAGGAGGAGGAAGAGGAAGAAGAAAAGGAAGAAAAAAAAAGAAGAGGAGGAGAAGGAAGAGGAGGAAGAAGAGAAAGAGGAGGAGGAGCATGAAGAAGAGGAGGATTAAGAGGAAGATGAAGATTAAGAGGAAGAGGTAGAAATTTCCAGATGTAAATAGCAAAATAACAGCGTAACATGAGACATTAAATCAATAAAAGATAGGACAGTGTCAAAAATAAAAATGATGAATTAAAGAGCAGGTCCATCAAATCAAAAACAATTATAATGAGATTACTCGGTGACCAAAGCTCTGACCACTAGCATCTGCTTCTACTTTGGGAACGACGCGTTTTGCAATTATTGCTACAATCCGAGCACCTTCAGTGCACAATACGTAAATCACATTGATGTCTAGGAAGCAGGAAGATGCCACTTACCACCAGCTCTGAGAACCGGGCATTCAGCTCCTCTGGAGACGGGATGGGCCCCGCAAACTCCAGGAACTGGAGCGGGTTATTGTCCTTGAGATTAATTTCAGGGTGGTCGCTGCTCCCAAAACAGCACAGGAAGCCCAGCGCGTGGCGACTCCTCTTGCGTGGAGCCATGGTCATCTTGTATGATGCTATCTGCTGATCATGATCTGGGGAAACACAAGTAGAGACTCCGTTCCATCACTCTGAAACCACATCCAGCAGTAAAATCAAGGAAACAAAGGACTCTTCCATGGCTTTTGGTGTGAAATGCGTTGTGTTTAGCGTTATGTCTACTACTGATCATATTGCTAAGGCAACCTCCCAACCAAGAACTCTAATATTTGTTTATACACCTGGAGACCACATTTCAGAGTCACAGGTACCGTACAGTGGGTTTGGTGAAAATTCTCTGCATCCTCCGTGCCACTAACAGACAGATCCTATTGTATGTATAAACATCATGAATACTTATACCCATGTTGGTCGCATCCTATCCGGCTTTCCATATTCAAGACGAGGCCGGCTAAGCGAAAATCACAAAATGCGTCTGCGTGAGCGAGGACACATATGTTCCGCTTCATTCTCCCTGGGAAACGAAACGTGTCTGGGAAAGCATCTGCACAGCGCCTGTCTTCTATGTGTCCGTGTCGCACTTGTGAACTGACCCAGAGCTATCCAGAGCGGCAGTTACGGATCGCATTGACACTGGAGGCCAGATTTACTAAGCCGCAGGAAAGGAAAAGTGGAGATGTTGCCCTTAGTAACCAATCCGATTCTAGCTCCCACTTTCCTATTACATACTAGTAAATGTCAGCTAGAATCTGACTGGTTGTTATGGGCAACGGGCCGTATTCAGAGATCCGTCTGGCGGTCGTATCACAAATATACGCACCTACGGAGCAAGTTACACCCACCAAAACCCCAGTCACTCCCCTTGCTAATCTGTGCTTTAGGACACTTCCGCCTCCATAGACTGGCATTAACTTTCCGTTGCCACTTAGGAGCGTATGTGTCTTCCGTGCGTATAGTTCCGGCCGTATAATTGTAATCGCGCCCACTTTTCATCATTTAAATGCCCCCCCGCCCATTTCTATGCAAATCCATCCGTGCGTATATTTCCGTCAGAGTTAGGTGCGGATTTTTCAACGTCTGATTCACAAGTCCACCCTCTTGGCACTTCCATGCGTTGCGTATCATCTACGTTAACTGTGTATAAAGGGTTACTACGCATGCACAGTTGAAACGTACCTAAAAATACACACGGAAGTCGCCGCTAAATCGGATCTCTGAATACGGCCCAACATCTCTACTTTTCCTTTCCCACTGCTTAGTAAATCTGGCTCTAGATCGGTGTTATGTTTTATATATATATATTGACATGGAGGAAGATGGTCCTGGCCTATGCTGGAACAGGGGGAGTGCCAGGGTAAGTGAACGCCGATACGCTGTGCTTTAGTAAGCACAGCGCATCGGCGTAGCTCTGGATCAGGCCCAATGACACCCTGAACACTGCATTCACTTGCAATAGCCTCTAGATGCACACATGCGGCATGTACATGTATAAGTGTATATGGTGGATGTGCACGGTATATGCTGTATGCACCATGTAAACAGCCCGTCAGTACGGACATAGCAGAAGACATGGATACACCTCATAGCTTCCAATGCACACAGAAATCTCTCTCTATAGTCATTCCCTGCACCAGGCTCTATATCCACCCATCGTCAGCAGTCAGTATAACGAGGAGACCGACACCTGTATCATATACAGCAAAGGTGTAACTACCAAGGGGTATGGAGGAAACTGGAGAGTAAAAGGAGGTGAGTGAACATGACTTCATTGAAAGGGTAGTTGATGAGTGGAGCAGCCTCCCATCTGAGGTAGAACAATTAACATGCTTGGGATAAATATAAGCTGAATCCTAGACAGGACTGAGGGTCAGATGGGATCTAGGGCTGTTATGGGCCTGGATGGGCTCTTATCTGCCGTCACGTTCTATTATTGCAGTATAGAGTGAACGAGTACACCAGGCGAGAGATATTACTCTGCAGGGTATGGATATGGACCTGGCTTCTGCTCAGTGCCAGGCAGAGAACGTGTCCCCTCTGCTCTGTCAATGACCCCATTGTCCCCGTGTTTTGTATCCTCCACACAGCAAGAAAAACAACACGTTGCACTGTGCAGGGAGGGCGCTGTGCATTACACATCAATGGACTCCATATGCTGCTGTCCTCACTCCCGGTGTATGTGGAAATTAGATTGTGCGCTCCAGGGAGACACAGAGGACCATGTAAAGACTGGAAGTCACAGCAACGTGCACCGTACTTTCTAACTCTATAGCTGTACCCTCCACCTGTACACTAACTCCTGTACATTCCACCTGTACACTAAACCTTTACCCGTCACCTGTATCCTCCACCTCTATCCCCCGCCTGTATACTCCCTCATGTACACTTCCGTCTGTACATTAACGTCTGTACACTCCGTCCTGTGCACTCCCTCCTGTATACTCCCGCCTGCACACTCCCTCCTGCACACTGCCTCCTGTACATTCCACCTCTACACTTCACCTGAACACATCCTCCTGTACACTCCTGCCTGAACACTCCCGCCTGTACAATCCTGCCTGAACACTCCCGCCTGTACACTCCTGCCTGAACACTCCCGCCTGTACACTCCCGCCTGAACACTCCCACCTGTACACTCCCACCTGTACACTCCTGGAAAGGGCAATTTAATGCGCATTCCTAGTATTTCTGGTGTGTGGACAGGGAATAGCTCATGAATATTACACCATTTGCATCTGATACTGAGATTCTTATCGCTGGGGAAGACAATCCTCTTGAACCTCTGCCATTCCTTCAACTGAGCATCACGGACCGGATCCAGATTTAAACTTTGTTCCGTCCGAGCCCATTTGCGTACAAATGGGCTGTGCTTCCCTTCTGCCCGTTATAGCGGGCGGGGGGAAGCATGTAAAGTGTACAGTGTGGGAGTGTGGAAGCCCGCACGAGAGAGGGGAGTGACAGGGGGTGTGCACTCCCCTCTGTCTCGCGTAATTTCAGACCCCCGCGCGAATTTCAGACCCCTCGCGCACGGAAAGCGCGCGGGGGTCTGGATCCGGTCCCACATGTATATTGCACAAACACGCCTCAAGCCCCCATCAGTCCCTCCGTCCTGCCCTGGATGGTGGACCCCTGATCCTTGCAATGAGTCCGCTCCGTTCATGCTACTGGGACACTCCCATCTTCTCCAATAGCGGGAAGAGAGAGTTTAAGAACCTTGGTCTTGGTAATCTACACATTAGCGGCAATGTATAAAGAACCGTCAATGTCACATTGGACCGGACCCGGAATTCCGAAATTCTATGTACCCAAATTCTCCGTGTGAGCGTTCTGCACATGTGAGCATGTGTTGGTTATGTAGCAGAACACACCACATACAATCCTGGATTCCACATCAAGTCTTTTCGGCGGAGGGAGCGAGACGACAGCGCGTAAACATGGCGGGCAGAGGGAGGTATTTAGGTTTCACAGTAAGTGTTTGGTTAAGCCCTTACTTACGATGCTTATTACGCACCAGACCCAATTTTACACAGAGTGGATGAGTAAAAATGAATGATCTGGGTACGGAAGTGTCATAAGCGTGAAAGGAGTGAACTCCCATCACACGCACGGGATATTGCGTCGTGACTTTGCTTGCGCCGCACAGACGTTACGCATTACGCACATAATTCTGGGTCCAGCTCTATGACAGCATCCAGGCAGATGATTAGTAACAGCCTCGGCCGTGACATTTCTCCGAGCAGCGTCCGATTCATCTGTGACATTTACAGAATCTCTTAAAGGGCTGCTTAGCATTCTGAGCGCATAGACCCTCATTCCTGGGATATCAGGGGACGTTACACGCTCACCCCACACATTCCCAGCGGCTCAGGCTGTAGCCGGACATCAGGGTCACAGATGGCCACCTGGAGGAGTATTTGTCCCGGGTTATAATGTATGTTACAATGCCCGCTCCTCCCGGGATATAATGTATGTTACAGTGCCCGCTCCTCCCGGGATATAATGTATGTTACAATGCCCGCTCCTCCCGGGATATAATGTATGTTACAATGCCCGCTCCTCCCGGGATATAATGTATGTACATTGTACCAACAATATACAAACACCTAACTCTAGTCCTGAGATCAATGAAACAAGGTTCAAATCTGCCCTTTAACAAACCATTATTCCCCCAATGAGGGGGAAAATGAATATTATTTGTTTACATGCAGGGAAAATACTTTATTATTGCAGAAATATAGAATAAATGAAGATTACACAGTAATATGAGATAAAGCACAACAGAACGTGGCTTTACCCAGGTGCTCACAACCTCAATGTTCTCACATATCAGCTCACAAGTACATGGGTTAGAATCTTCAGTATCAGGATATGAATCACAGATCCTCTGATCCTCTTCCATACTAAGCAGCGATCGGTAGATGATAAGATCAGTCATTTCCGTATCTGGGTAAAGCGTTGATATTGGAGCCATAAAGAACCTGACTTCCTGCGCTTTTCATCACCTCCGAGTCTCTCATTCAGAACGAGGACATGAAATGCGCGGCCACATCAAGCAGTCTCCATGCTGTCACACCTGAGAGACTCGCCATCGTTACTGTAATCACACAAATCATTAATCAGCCGCTCTGTGATGTGCGTCTCCTTAGAATAACATCAGATAGAATGACATGATCTCATACACCTCACGGTCTGCGATGAGAACGTTCTAGAACATGAAAACTTGCCAATGTGCGGCGATATTGTGTATCACCATATAAATAAACGTTAATAGTAGTAATAATAATAATAGTAATAATAATATTAAGAATAGTAATAATAATAATAACTGGAATCTGGACCCTACTTTAACTTTCTCGCACGTCTTCACGTAAAAGGGGGATGGTGCAAAAATGTGAATTGTACATAATGGCTGATGCCAGACCCTACAGTACAATCTACTGCCTTGGCCACACTCACAAAGTGGAAGCAATGAACGGGTTACAGCCCCTCCGCCAACACCATGCATGAAGTTGTTAAAAAAAACCCTTACGGGATGAATGGGTTACAGCCGCCTCCAAACATGCATGAAAGGGTTACAGTCACACAGTCACCCCTACCATGAAGGGGTTGCAGCACCCCATCATCTAGGCATGAAGGGGTTATTGACGCCCTCCTGGCATAAAAGGGTTAAAGCTCCCCACCTCCAGGGATGAAGGGGTTACAGCCTCTCCCCCCCCCCAACATTATGCATGAAGTTGTAACAAGCCCCCTCATGGCATAAAGGGGTTACAGCCTCCCATCATCTAGGCATGAAGGGGTTATTGACGCCCCTCCAGGCATGAAAGGGTTACAGCTCCTCCTCTCCAGGCATGAAGGGTTACAGCTCCTCCCGTCCAGGCATGAAGGGTTACAGCCCCCCCCCCTCCTCCAGGCATGAAGGGGTTACAGCTTCCCACCTCCAGGCATGAAGGGGTTACAGC
>WWET01002717.1:15544-40318 GCA_011038615.1 Limnodynastes dumerilii | reverse complement strand
TCCTCACCTCCAGGCATGAAGGGGTTACAGCTCCCCACCTCTGGGCATGAAGGGGTTACGATCCCCCATCTACACAGAAGTCTCTCTGCGAGCAGCATTTACATGAGGTAAGACCTCGCGTCCCCTCCAAGAACAATAAGTGATTCTGCTCCTACACGCCGTCCTATGCACGCATAATGCGCAGTCTCCGCCAACGTCTGCGCTGACCGTCTCCGGGATGTAACAGAGTAAGGGACATCGCCCCCTCCATTACAATGTATATGGAAGATATCAAATCCAGGTCTAGATTCACCTAACACAACACCAGCCAGGGACTGCAAGCGTGGCCCTATAAGGTTCCCAGGGGCCACTTTACCCATACGATACATTGGAACAATTCGATAAGATTTGATTGTGAACAAGTGTTACAAGTTATAACAAACATCTGACCAGAAGGTAGGAAGGGGCCACAAATATCCCAAGGATCAATGGCTGCCCTTCACTGCCCTAACCCACTCTCCCCCCACAAGAACACAGGCTATTATGCTGACTTTGCCTATTGGAGGGGTAAAGTTTTCTGCACCTGATGAACTGTGTTTCAATTTTCACTTTGTGACACTTCAGCAACGACTGTCTTCAGTTATCGCCAGTTTCCGTAGAGACAGTCATTCAGAGTCCAGCAGAAACAGGTTTAAAGGTTCCTAACCTTAACCCTCGATTCTCCGCAACCTAACCTTAACCCTCCACTTTTCACAACCTAACCTTAACCCTCCACTCTCCGCAACTTAACCTTAACCGTCCATTCTCCGCAACCTAACCTTAACCCTCGATTCTCCGCAACCTAACCTTAACCCTCCACTCTCTGCAACTTAACCTTAACCGTCCATTCTCCGCAACCTAACCTTAACCCTCCAGTCTCCGCAACCTAACCTTAACCCTCCCCTAACATTAACCTGCCCTTTCTGCTGCATAATCCTAACAATCCCTGTCCTGCAACCTAACCTTAACCCTCCATTCTCTGCAACCTAACCTTAACCCTCACCTTAACCCTCCACTTTCCGCAACCTAACTTTAACCCTCCACTCTCCGCAACCTAACCTTAACCCTCCCCTAACATTAACCTGCCCTCTCCACTTCCTAACCCTAACAATCCTCGTCCTGTAGCCTAACCTTAACCCTCCCCTCTCCATAGCCTGACCCTCCCTGCCCCACAGCCTAACCCTAACCACAATGGGTGGGTACATTGTCGAAATTAGAGCATTCAACATTGCACCCGTTCTGTGATTGAAATATTCTTTATTAAACAGGTGTCGGCTCTGATACAGCAGTGATGAAGCTATTGGCTGTCTCAGTGTCGATAATGGGCCATTGCAGCTGAAACTACATCCCCTATTGCAGGAATGGCCAACTTGTGGCTCTCCAGGTGTTGTGTAACTACGACCCCCACCATGCTTTATCAGGTATAATATATGCCTATGCAGTTAAAGCATGCTGGGAGCTGTAGTTTCACAATACCTGGAGAGCCTCAGGTCGGCCAGGCCTGTCCTATTGGATGGCATGACTCATGGGAGCTTTATACAAGCAGAGATTATAACGGAGAGTAGAACGTTCTGTGGATGATATAAAGACATTGCTGAGAGGCACAGACCAATGAGGAATAAGTCGCAGAGGGACCTGCAGAAGCATTGTAGGACAAGTAACACAGCAAATGGGGTAATTATGGGGCATTAGAAAAGATCGCGTGTAGAGAAAATGGCAGCAAGAGACAGCGACAATCGCTTATATATCATCAATTAACTCCCAAGACATAATATGAGTGGAGGTCACCCACCATCTTATCCTGGGGTATAAGGGATCACATACAGAGGATATTTCCATCCTGTGCGGTCGGAGACAAATTTCTCCTGGAGAGGTGGAATTTCAGCGTCTTTTGTGACCGTCTTGGGGAGCTCTGCGCCTGGACCCCGTCTGTTCACATCTATCGCCCTATAAATCTCCGCGTTATGTGTTTCTGTGCGGCTCAGCCGTGACACGTGCACAGAGAACGCGCGTTATAGACCTCAGAGGAGTCCATGTGGCTTTTTATCACCTTGGAGGCCGCTCAGCATCTGGCTTAATGTTCAATTTCAGGGACGCTGACGATTCATCAGCCTTTATTTATGTGGATTTAAAGCAGTGTAAAACAGGACCCCGGAGGAAACCCCCCAAATACCAGGAGAACATATGGTGGGATCCAGAGACATAAGAGGAAATCAGGTGGAAAGTTACTCCGCAGGCAGGTTACTCACCACCTCTGACATTCATCAGGGCTTTACCCAGGTGTAACTTTCCACCTGCTTTCCTCTTATTTTCCTTCATGGTGCGGTTTAATGCTTATGCCTGGATACAGTCCACAACGCCAGGACTGCGTTCCCACACAGCACAATCTTCATGTCTATGGGTCCGATCTTGCATTAACCAATCAGAACACATTCCATCCCAAGGATATTGACAGAAGGGCGGGACTAGGTGACAAGTGGGTGTTCCCTCTTAGGTAACAGTATGCGCGTTCCCTCTCTCTGTGTACCCATCCAGACATGAGAGGGGCGGAGCTGAGGTAACAGTATGGGCTTTCCCTCATAGTCAGGTGACAGTATGGGCGTTCCCTCTTAGTCAGGTGACATTATAGGCGTTCCCTCTTTCTGTGCACAGCACAATCTTCATGTCTATGGGTCCGATCTTGCATTAACCAATCAGAACACATTCCATCCCAAGGATATTGACAGAAGGGCGGGACTAGGTGACAAGTGGGTGTTCCCTCTTAGGTAACGGTATGCGCGTTCCCTCTCTCTGTGTACCTATCCAGACATGAGAAGGGCGGAGCTGAGGTAACAGTATGGGTGTTCCCTCATAGTCAGGTGACAGTATGGGTGTTCCCTCATAGTCAGGTGACAGTATAAGCATTCCCTCTCTACATGCAAGCCTCAAGACCTCCATAATTCCATCTAGTAGATCAAACAATAAGTAACTGTAACAGTAGAATCCTCCACTGTTGATGATCACAGAAGCTAACAATCTAATCTGTTAAATCCCTTCTCTGGGGGACGGATCGGAGCTCGTCGTACACAGAAGACGATGACTGCGGCGTAGTAATGAGCGGGGTTTGCAGTTGCACTCTCTCCATATTGTCACTGATAGTGTGATGAGCAGCACAGCACTGTACGGGGTGAGTCCACAGCATCACAGAGGAAAGAAACTCAGTTGTGACGGTTGTAAGAGAAGAGGAAGGACATTTGTCCAGCCTCTGGTGTAAGGACTAATGGTGCACATTTATACATTCGCCGCCAGAGGCATTTTGTAGAAAGCCTGTCCAGCTTCCGTATTATGCAAATGCATTGTGCATTGGGCTGCGAATGTATAGCGTCCGTACTGTGCGTGACAGGTAATTGCGGATAAGTTGCCCCCAACCCCTAACCTCTGGGGCCCCGCACCTAACACACCCATCTTGTCCATAGCCCGCCCCCCGTTTTTAAGTACCCACTTCTACCTAATCCCTCCCCGAGGTGGCATTACGCCGCTTCTTTATACTGAAAATACCGCACGGAGGTAATCTACATACCGCCATTTACTAAAGATCGGCACCTAAGAAGCTTCTGCTTAAGTGTGAATCCGTTCCTGGCTCTCTATAGGACACAGTCAAACAAAAGACATAAAGAAGGACGTTTCTCCCCGGGCAGAACATTTTGCCGTGTGTGGGGATGAAAATAATTTATAGTTTTATTCTTGCAGCGACACAACAGCTGCTTTGACTTATAGTAATATATAGATATTAGACAGATCCAGGCTTAAACTGCAGCAGTCATCTCTATCATCACATGTAAAGTGCCCCCATCTCCCGCCTCTCCCATCTCAGTGTAAAGACTTTGAATCAGCCTCAACCCAGCAGCCTCTGTGACGTGAGCTGTGATGCCCTACAAGCGTAACCTCTCATACTCCACTGGGGACAGCAGGATGACAGGTGGAGGGCTCTGAATGACAGGTGTTATTGTGCAGACACGGTAACCCCCGCCGCCCAGACAGGTCAATAAACAGGATTCCACATTTTACAGGCCGTTAAACTTCTCCCTCTGAACACACAGTCCTGTCCAGGGGCCGAAGCTGAACGAGTTGGGCCCCCTAGCAAGGAAGAGGGAGCCCAAATATGGATGGTCGTAACTATGCGATGGCAGATGGGAAATGCATCTTGTTCTCCGAGACCATTTTGTTTGATCGAGAGGTGACACTGACCTCATGTGCGCAAAAGAAAATATCTTAAAGCGCTCAAAGCAGATTCCATGGCCCTGATCCGGATTGCAGCGTTAAATCCATACATTAGCCTCCATTCCTGCGCGCATTTCTGTGCCCTGGGCGCTTACTTAAATATTTGGCGCATATGTCTGTGCCTGCGCGATACTGGATTGTACGTAGGGGCTCGGCCACGCCCATCCTGTATGATTTAAATACCAATATCCACAAGGTGAGTGGACCGGTGCCCCCTGCGGAGGCTGAATGTAACTGCATGTCATTGCGGAAACATTGCTACTGTGCACGCTCAGCACCCATTCACCAGATTCGGGCGTATGCCTGAGCAATGTGACATATGTAAATCACTTTGCCAACAACCAATGACAAGGTGTTTCGCCAGCGACCATCGTCACCCACGCCCACCCAGGACCTCCCATAAAATACGGGGAATCCAGACATGTTTCACGCACCGTTTCTCTGCCCAGGACGCCATCTTCACTGATTATGTCAGAGTCGTACACTTGGGAAGCGAGCGGTGTTTGCTCAGGTTTTACGTGTCTGGGAGAAGGGGAGAATCTACACGCTTGACAGAAAGGATATAACGACCGCAGTGAGCGGGGGAGACCGGACGCACACCTGTTTCTCGGTGAACCCTCTCATCTACGTCCTAAAAACATGAGACAAGTGTCTCAGACACCCGGCCTGTAAAAATGTGCACACAGAGAAGGGTCTGATCCCGGAGGGCCTGGGGTCACAGGATCTTGTGAGGAGACCGCTTTACTCCAACAGGATGACCGTTATTCGGCATCCAGCGTCAGGACAGTGACCCCAGGGGTGACTTCGGTCACCCTGACAGCAGGAAATGAGTTCCCAGCCTTAGACATGCTCGATGCGCTCTGCTGAAATCCGGCGTGACGTCTGCCGTGATTTACGGTTACATCCACACTGATGCCTGGCGGAACTATTACACCTTCCAGATGGGGATATTTCCTGCTCCCCGTGGTCCGAGGTGTGCGGATAAGAATGGGTCGTATTCTCATCATTAATATAGACAGAAAATGTTATTTATTCTCACAATTGAAAAAAGGAAAGAAAAAAATAAAATTTCAAGGCCGCGTCCATACACAGAGATTCCATAGAGAGGATCCAGACTGATGAGAACCGCCATTTTGTGCATATTGGCGCATTTGGGTGATCTGGTCTGAACATAAACCAATCATCCACAGCTCTGAATGTCATTCACGTCTGATAGCATCGGACAGGGGCGCGCTGAGATGACCAGAAGCGTTCCATCTTAGTCACGTGACAGTATAGACAGATGTTCCCTCTCTCTGTGCACCCATCCAGACATAAGACAGAGAGGTGGGGCTGAGGTGACCAGTGGGCGGTCCCTCTTAGTCAGGTGACAATATAAGGCAGGTGTTCCCTCTCTCTGTGTATACATGCAGACGTAAGACAGAGAGGAGGGGCTGAGGTGACCAGTGGGCGTTCCCTCTTAGTCAGGTGACATTACAGGCGTTCCCTCTCGGTGTACCCATCCAACCACCGTACTTCCGGGTATTTTCCTGCGCTTGGGCCTCAACACTTAAAGTAGCCCCTGGCTGTGGAAGATGTGATGGGGGAGGGGTAACATTGGGAACGGGTGGGTGTCTGGAAAGAGCGGCCCAGTGTTTTCTGATCCCTGATTCTTCTGCTGGGTGACCAAAATGCATGAAAATCAGAATCTGGGACCAGTCCATTGGACCTACACTTGCGGTGACATACAATGCGGCGGTGATGATGATTCTATTCCATACACATCATGTATTCAGCGTTGCAGACTCTCGCGGTTCTTCTTGATAAATATTGTTTATATGGAAAGATTTGCACCTGACGAGCATGAAAAGAGCGAGAGACGTGTCCTTGGAGAGTGCTGACAGGTGACTGCTATCTTCATCCAGCAGCTGTTATTAGGAGTCACTGGTCTGGGCCCCCCTCCGCTGTGTCTGCGGCTCCTAATCCTCTCCATTATCCCACGTTAGGGAACACACAGGCGGTCACACACTACACCCAGTGCTACATTATAGGCCGCTCTATCCCATATATTACCTGTTTCACTCAGGTGACAGAATACTGCAAGTAGGAGGGGACGAGGTCAGGTGATAGAATGTTGAATAGGGGAGATGTTCTGATCAGACCAGGCAAATAGAATGCTGAATGGGGTGAGGGGCTGTGGTTTGACCAGGTGATAGAATGCTGTAAGGGGCAGGAGCTGTGACTGGCCCAGGTGACAGAATGCTGCTTGGGGGAGGAGCTATGATCAGACCAGGTGACAGAATGCTGCTTGGGGGAAGAACTATGATCAAACCAGGTAAGTGATAGAATGCTGCTTGGAGGAGGGACTGTGATCAGACCAGGTGATAGAATGCTGCTTGGAGGAGGAGCTATGATCAGACCAGGTGATAAAATGCTGCATAAGGGAGGAGCTGTAATTGGACCAGGTAGGTTATAGAATGCTGCTTGGGGGAGGGGCTGTGATCAGACCAGGTGACAGAATGTTGCTTGGGGGAGGGTCTGTGATCAGACCAGGTGATAGAATGCTGCATGGAGGAGGAGCTATGATCAGACCAAGTGATAAAATGCTGCATAAGGGAGGAGCTGTGATTGGACCAGGTGATAGAATGCTGCTTGGAGGAGGGACTGTGATCAGACCAGGTGATCGAATGCTGTTTGGGGGAGGGGCTATGATCAGACCAGGTGATAGAATGCTATTTGGGGAGGGGCTATGATCAGACCAGGTGATAGAATGCTGCATAAAGGAGAAGTAAACTGGGTTAATTTGATCAAAGCAAATGTATTGAAGAGAGAAGGGGATGAAGGAGTCTGTGGCTGTGACACATTAATGTATGGGAATAATTATCAGTGGTCACAGGGGCCCGGGAGACGTTTTATCCTGTTTCTGGCAGATTTTGTGTCTCTTTGTTCCTCCGGTGATCGCTGCCACATTATCCCCGGATCACGCCTGGATGATGCCCAACATGGTAACTAATGAGCCTGTCTGAGGGGTTCACGGCAGGGCCAGCCTGGGATCCGGGGGAGGGGGCTTTCATCTCAGGACATTAATGTCACCAGGGCAGCGGAGGGGACTCAGATCTCTCACATAAAGGAAATAAAACAAGATTTACGCCCTATTTCTCGCTCGCACAATGAGGCCGAGCGCAGTCTCCCGGAGATCCCTATTCTTCCGCTGACGCCTCATTCTGCAATATCTCATCCCGGGGGAAAAAAGGGGCAACTTTCCTGACGCCATTGTACGATGGTCGCCGCGGAGACTGCGCTCCTAAGGACATCCCGTGTCTAACTCTCACAGCACTGCAGTGTAATAACATCAACTCCACACATTGCAGAGTTCCTACGTATGTCCCCCATCAATAACAGTGCCCCCTACTACACCGTTACCCGTAGCAATAAACGATAAAACAATATTCACATCCCTGCATAACCATGCGCCTTTCACTATATACTTCTCCCTCATCTCCTGATATACTCTGTGCTGCTGGGACCCTGTTCCTTCCACTATATAATTCTCACTCATCTCCTGATATACTCTGTGCTGCTGGGACCCTGCTCCTTCCACTATACAACTCTCGCTCATCTCCTGATATACTCTGTGCTGCTGGGACCCTGCCCCTTCCACTTTATAACTCTCACTCATCTCCTGATATACTCTGTGCTGCTGGGACCCTGCTCCTTCCACTTTATAACTCTCACTCATCTCCTGATATACTCTGTGCTGCTGGGACATTGCTCCTCCCACTATGTAACTCTCAATCATCTCCTGATATACTCTGTGCTGCTGGGTCCCTGCTCCTTTCACTATATAGCTTTCACTCATCTCCTGATATACTCTGTGCTGCTGGGACCCTGCTCCTTCCCCTAAATAACTCTCACTCATCTCCTGATATACTCTGTGCTGCTGGGACCCTGCTCCTTCCACTCTATATAACATCACTCATCTCCTGATATACTCTGTGCTTCTGGGACCCTGCTCCTCCCACTATATAACTCTCTCATCTCCTGACATACTCTGTGCTGCTAGGACCCTGCTCCTTCCACTATATACCTCTCACTCATCTCCTGACATACTCTGTGCTGCTATGGCCCCTGATCCAGGTAACACTGACCTCTGTGTTTCTGTGTGATCAGGGGCCCGGGACCCACTGTCCATAATAAGCGTCAGTGAGATCCGTCCTCTGCAGTGGCTGCGAATTCTTCCTGGAGCGTGAGATGGGAAATCCGCGGCTCAGATGCCGGGTCTATCTTAAGCCGAAGCTACGGCCTCGGGGAATTGGCGACGGGATAATTGGCAGCATTTCCAATGAAGCCGGCAGGCTGGAAGATAAGGAACGCAAGCGATTTCCTGCGCCACGGGCTGGGAGACATCAGAGGCCTTTGTATACTGCGAGAGATCTCCACAGAAACCTGGCTGTGTCCCGATCCGTGCCAACTGTACCCGCCCGTGTCAACAAAAACCTGGACCGCTGGGAGCGAGGGCTGCGTCACACAGACGGAGCTGGGAGGTGACAAGGACAGAGGCAGGGGGACAGTAACTGAAGGAAGGGGTGACAGTGACATTACGCACACGGAAGCCAATAGGTGGAAGAACAGGATTGAGCAGAGAAAGATGGATGCCAGTATACTCCTCCACCTGCACTCACTTACGTAGGCTCTGTGGAACGTGGTGTTCCACGCTAATGAAATGAGAAAGTGGGCGTGTCTGCTTCTGCTAGGCGCAATAGCCCCTGCGCTTACTCGGAATTCTCGTGCCATGTCAGGGGAAGGTATAAGTGTAAGACGCAGTACATGTTATAGAATATACTAATATTTCTGTGACAATAAATCTCAAATAGGCAGCCATTTTAGAATTTGTTTTAATGAATGGCTGAGCGTGACGATCGGCATAATCGGCCATTTATTTTTGCCAAACCCAACACACCCACCGCAGATAGCTCTGTCTGGCTGCAGGGAAGGGAGGGTTAAGGTCTAACTGCGGGGAAGGGAGGGTTAGGGTCAGTTTTTAGACTTACCTATCAGAGCACCTTGTTCTGTGTTCCGGGGATTGATTGCTATGCCTCTTAAAGGCATAAGCAATCGATATCCCAGCCAGTTCGAAATTGGCTGGAAGAGAACGGCCCTATTAAAATAGGGTCATTCTTACCAGGGACCCACACCCCTGACTTTCCATAGCTTCCCTCCAGGAGATCCCGTAGTAAAGCCATGGATGCCTGCAAGGGGCGGGGCTTTATGACAAAATTTATGCAAATTATGTCTGACTATCAATACCATATTTTCTTAGTTTTACTATGGATGAGGGCGGAGCTTGATGACACAAATTGCGTAATCAATTACCTCCTTGCCCCTAGTAACAGTAGGAATACTGGTGTTACCAGGCAAGGGCGGGGGCAGGACTTAAAGCCCTCTGCAGGAGATTTCCTGGCTCTCCCGGGAAACAGAGAACTGCCCGAATTTCAGGAGTCTCCCAGACATTCTGAAAGAGTCGACAACCCTGGGGTATTGCTGCAAAGTATGCTCGGCATTTTAAAACCAGGGATATATAGTTTGAAGGGGTTTTATTTGACCATAAATAAAAAATAAATAAATCGAAAAATGTAAACTTGTATACACAGCTGCATTACACGGCGTGGCCTCTATATGCACCCATTTGTGTGTTTCAAATAATTGTCATTTTCTATACATCATGTCCAGAGTTGCGCATTTTAGCACAAAACAACACAATGCTGGATATAATAACGCATCACTCGCACAGAAAATCTTGATCAGGTCCTTGCTAGAAAAATACAAAGTGACGGCAGATAAGAGCCACACGGCCCATCCAGTCTGCCCAGTTGTTTATTTAAAACTATACTGACCCTAGACCCTATTTACCCTCAATTTAGTTTGAGATTTAGGATCTCCTTATATTTATTACAAGCATGTTTACACTATTCTACTGTGTTACCTCTACCACCTTGATAGATAAGAGGACACAGGCTAATATGTGCATCTCATCAAGTATTTATTATTATACGATATCATTATTATTATATTATTATTATTATTAAATAGATCCCTTTATTTGATGACTGGAGGGTATAGCAAAAAAAATGGGTGGAGCTATAGTGCTGTATAATGGAGAAGGAGGAGCTTCAGTGCTCTTATAATGAGGAGGAGGTATCGCTTCCTAGCGAGGGGGAGGAGCTTCAGGGTTGGAATGAACTGCAAAAAAAAAAAATCGGGAAATCTGCCCCTGGACACACAATGTACAATATGAGGGGGCAAATTAATGACATTTTTTGCAAACAGGGAAGATACTGTCTGACTTTGAATATTGCTCACAGGTGTTAAGCAGTGTAACTCTGAAACTCTCATTTAGAGTTGAGCTCCTTTACATTCTGTTTGCACATTAAACATGTGTCCCCTGATATACATTGTGGTTTTGGGCCAGATTTGCGTCCTACACCTCTGCTCAGCCCCTGGATGGCGAATGATTGTGACTATTCCGGTAACGCACAAGGACAATGACGAGGACAGAAGCTGGTGACTTATAGACTCATGTTATATATGTTATATATACAGGGATTGTGCAGCATAAACAGCCCTCAGCGGCTACAGCCAGTGACAAGGACTTCTGTGTACATTATACATGCCGGCTGAAGACCAAGACATTTCCGGACAGTGTCACTGGCCTCCCGGCTCAGCTGCTTATATACACAGATAAACACAGAGCATGAATTCCTCCGCGTACAGCTGGGGCCTATTATCTATCTATTTATATATATTATAACTTCTACATATCTACTACAATCATTGCCAGCGTTATACAGAGACAAGAGAGTTACACCCCCCCCATACATCCACAACACCAGCCAAATACTAGATATGAGATAGATAGATAGATAGATAGATAGATAGATAGATAGATAGATAGATAGATAGATAGATAGACTGATTCTTACTGTGACGGGTTACAGGTCTGGTCGGTGATTTTGGGTATTAGTCCGGGTGATGCTGGGACCCCCATGACCCTCCCTCGGCTCTCTGTATAGTGGACCCGGTATGAGGGGAGAGATGGGGAGGGACATGTGCACATACCCCGGCATGCTGATCATTCCTCACCCTCATTATCCTGCATCCCACTCGCCGGACCACAACTCTATTATTACACAGCCACATGTGTCACCCTGTCCTGGGGGCTCCGGGACACATTACATGTCATTATTACTCCATATAAAACCATGGACATGTACAATACATAGAGATGAATGAGAGAGAGAAGGAGAGAAACAGAGAGGGAGGTGGGAGATAAAGAGATGGAGAGAAACAAACAGAGAGAGAGAGAGTGGGAGAAGGAGGGAGTAGAGAGAGAGAAGAGGGTTAAAGAGAATGGGAGATAGAGAAAGAGAGGCAGAGATGGGGGAGGGAGAGAGAATAAAGAGATGGGGAGAGAGGAGATAGAAAGATGTGGAGAGAGGTCGGGTAGAGGGAGAGAGAGAAATGGGGGAGAGAGGAGAGAGATATTGGGAGAGCGAGTGAGAAAGAGAGAGCAGTGAGAGAGAGAGAGAGAGAGAGCGCAGTGATAGCAATGAGAGAGAGAGAGAGAGAGAGCAGCGACAGAGAGAGAGAGAGCAGCGACAGAGAGAGAGAGAGAGAGCAGCGACAGAGAGAGAGAGAGAGAGCAGTGACAGAGAGAGAGAGAGAGAGAGAGCAGTGACAGAGAGAGAGAGAGAGAGAGCAGTTACAGAGAGAAAGAGAGAGAGAGCAGTGACAGAGAGAGAGAGAGCAGAGAGAGAGAGCAGTGACAGAGAGAGTGATATATTCCTAGGTTGTTACACAGACTGGGTAAAACATTGTCCCTATTTTTAGCAGCAAACTGATCCCTACTGACCGTGTGGAAATATATCCTCTACAGAGTGTTCAAGAACATGTCAGTCTGTATATAACACACAAACTGATAATAAGTAAACTAAAACAATGTTTGTTACAAAACAATACAAAAGACTAACCAGGTGAACACTCAGTGAGTCCGGACTCAGGACACGTAAGGTTTCCAATTCATCCTCACTTGAAATGGGTATGAATTCGGAAGTCTGGATACGGGTGCATGCGTAGGACACACCTATACTGTACAATTTGCATCCCTTGCCCCTCCCCTTGCGCTCACAACTGCCCTGCTGTCAAAAAAGTGAATGTAAGTGTGAATTTTGTGGATTCAGATACAAGTGTTGTTTATATCACGTGCGCAATTGCAAAAAACAAGCGTTTCCTGATCCCAAAAGAACCCCCTTTTTTTTAAATCTAGATGTGATTAACAAAAAGTAAAATGTGTAAATAGACTCCTGATTTGGGGTCATTTTTGTTGTTTTTTTGTTTTTTTTATATGTAGAGTTTAATAATAATAATAATAATAATAATAATAACGGGGCACCAAGGACTCAGATGACGCCCCTGGTGCAATGACCAACCTGCCCCTGAGTGGCCATGGTGAGTGGCTCCCGCTGGTGGAGGGGTTAATGCAGGGTACAGATGGTAGGGTACAGCCTTACATGGAAGTACAGAACATTAAGTTGCATTAGTGAAATTCCTGCTTGTAAATCAGCGGAGTGAGAGCTGTTTCCATGATGTAAGGATCCCACCGAACCAAGCACCCTGGAAGGATGCTACATGCTCAGCCCTCACATCTGGATGACATTGTGTCCCAGGAATGGAACAGGATCCCAGGACCCCGGGTCACCAGCAAGATGGGGAATGAGCCTTCAGCCTGGACATGTCTGCATCAAATGTTGCTATGTAGTAAGGAAAGGGGGTGAGTGCATTATTATCGGCTGCCTATAACGTCAATATCGTCCATAAAAATTAAATATCGTCCTTGTTAAAAGGAAAAACTATTACACTGAAAAATAAATCACCAGAACGAGGAGAAACCAAACTGGCCTCATACATTTTCTTCATCATCACTCAAACATGAAATAATCATTCAAGAACTTGTCTCAAGTGGTGCTAGAGACTGGTGGAAAACATAAGAGAGTGTCCCACTACATGACCCATAACATCTCCAACCGCACCAGAGAATGTCCCGCAACATGTCCTGTACCATCTCCAACCCCACCAGAGAATGTCCCACTACATGTCCTCTACCATCTTCAATGTCCCCAGAGAATATCCCACTACATGTTTTCAACCATTTCCAACCCCACCAGAGAATGTCCCACTACATGTCCTGTACCATCTCCAACCCCACCAGAGAATGTCCCACTACATGTTTTCTACCATCTTCAATGTCCCCAGAGAATATCCCACTACATGTCCTGTACCATCTCCAACCCCACCAGAGAATGTCCCACTACATGTCCTCTACCATCTTCAATGTCCCCAGAGAATGTCCCGCTACATGTCCTGTACCATCTCCAACCCCACCAGATAATGTCCCACTACATGTCCTCTACCATCTCCAATGTCCCCAGAGAATGTCCCACTATATGTCCTCTACCATCTCCAACCCCACTAGAGAATGTCCCACTACATGTCCTCTACCATCTCCAACCCCACCAGAGAACGTCCCACTACATGTCCTCTACCATCTCCAATGTCACCAGAGAATGTCCCACTTCATGTCCTCTACCATCTCCACTTTCCCCAGAGAATGTCCCACTACATGTCCTCTACCATCTCCAACCCCACCAGAGAATGTCCCACTACATGTCCTCTACCACCTCTAATTTCACCAGAGAAAGTCCCAGTACATGTCCTCTACCACCTCTAATTTCACCAGAGAAAGTCCCACTACATGTCCTCTACTATCTCCAACCCCACCAGAGAATGTCCCACTACATGTCCTCTCCCATCTCTAATCCCACCAGAGAATGTCCCACTATAAATCCTCCACCATCTCTAACCCCACCATAGAATGTCCCACTACATGTCATCTACCATCTCCAACCCCACCAGAGAATGTCTCACTAAATGTCCTCTACCATCTACAACCCCACCAGAGAATGTCCCTCTACATGTCCTCTAAAATCTCCAACCTCACCAGAGAATGTCCCTCTACATGTCCTCTACCATCTCCAACCCCACGAGAGAATGTCCCTCTACCATCTCCAACCCCACCAGAGAATGTCCCTCTACATGTCCTCTAAAGTCTCCAACCTCACCAGAGAATGTCCCTCTACATGTCCTCTACCATCTCCAACCCCACTAGAAAATGTCCCTCTACATGTCCTCTACCATCTCCAACAGCCTCATCAGTGAATGTCCCACTACAATGGCATGTCCTATACCAGCTCCAGCAACATATCCCGCTACTTGTCCTGATGTGGCTGCACACTCAGCTTTGTTTGCAGACTGAGGAGAAATAACTCCCAGCTATTTTTAGGCAGCTGGTTCACACTCAGTCATGGTTTGTGGTCCAGGCAGAGCCTGGGATTGTGACTCTCAGGACATGAGACAGACTTTCTATGGCTCACTCTTGACTCCATTTAGGCCACAAACCATCTCCTAATATATGACACAACTTCATTATCAGCTCTGAGACATGTTATACAGCTCAAAGGAACAACCAGCTTGGGAATTATTATTATTATTATTGTTGTTGTTATGATTATTATTGTTATATGCAGAATATTTATGTGATTTTGTCCTATGTTTATAGGCAGTTTCCACATATGTAAAAAGCCTAAAAGTAATTTACAACTTAAAAGTAACAGCCTTAAAACTGGGGGGCGTCCAGCATTGCGGAGTGGAAAATTACATGACAAAAAGGATCAGGATTGAAAGAAATAAAATTATATAAAAGACAAATTTATCTAGATTTTTAGCTATCGGAGTTGTTTTTTCTATCAAGCTGCACGGAGCAGCTGGTGAAACGCGTGGCTCCAAATGATAAGGATTCTGTCTGTGTAAACTCTATGGAGGATCTTCGAGTCTGGCAGGAGCAGGTAGAGTGTACCTTGGCCAATCAGGATAGTTAGTGACAACATAGACGCTGCATCACAAGCAATGCGGTAATAATGTCCAATTACTAACATGGAGGAGGAGGATAACCTTCCATGGTGCCAGAAATAGCTGGAAGTCAAAAAACAGACCGCAGCTCCCATATACAGACAGTTCCATAAAGAGACAGCTCCCATATACAGACAGTTCCATAAAGAGACAGCTCCCATAAACAGACAGTTCCCATAGAGAGACAGCTCCCATAAACAGACAGTTCCCATAGAGAGACAGCTCCCATATAGTGACAGCTCTGATATAGAGACAGCTCTGATATAGAGACAGCTCCCATAGAGAGACAGCTCTGATACAGAGACAGCTCTGATATAGAGACAGCTCCGATATAGACTGTAGGACTATAAAGACAGCTCTCATATACTAGACTGCAGGACTATAGAGACTGCTCTGATTTAGAGACAGCTGTAAAATATAGACAGCTCGGATATAGACAGCAGGCCTATTACGATGTCATTATTTATAAACCCCCCCCCCCCTGGTCCCAGCAGTTCCTCCGGTTGTTCTTTTTATGCTGATGCCATTTTTGCAATGCCTATATCTCCGGCTGCACACACAGAAAGAAGACATTTCCGCCATGTCTCACTCACTGCCCAATGCTGCTATTACAGATGTCATCTATGACAGGGATGAGCCGGACGATCAGGCCCTGCCCACAGACAGTACACAACACATAGTATACAGCACACAGACAGTATACAATACACAGGCAGTACACAACACACAGTCAGCACACAACACGCAGTATACAACACACACACAGACAGTATACAACACACAGACAGACAGTATACAACACACACACAGACAGTATACAACACACACACAGACAGTATACAACACACAGACAGTATACAGCACACACACAGTACACAACACACAGAAAGTATGCAACACACAGTCAGGACACAACACAAACACAACACACAGACACATCTTCTGTCACTCCAGCTGGCACTAAAACTGCAGTAAAATTGTCTGATATCACCCTATAGAACGCAGTATATTTGTGATATCACCCTATAGAATGCAGGGTATGTACCAGATATAACCCTATAAAATGCAGTATATGTCTGATATCACCCTATAGAATTCAGGATGTCTGATATCATCCTATAGAGTGCAGGACATGTACCAGATATCACCCTATAAAATGCAGTGTATGTGTGATATCACCTTAGAGAATTCAGGACATGTCTGATATCACCCTATAGAATGCAGGATATATGTGATATCACCCTATAGAATGCAAGATAAGTACCCTATAGAATGCCAGATACATACCATATATCACCCTATAGAATGCAGGATATGTGTCTGATATCACCCTATAGAATGCAGGATATGTGTGATATCACTCTATAGAATGCAAGATAAGTACCCTATAGAATGCCAGATAAGTACCATATATCACCCTATAGAATGCAGGATATGTCTGATATCACCCAATAGAATGCAGGATATGTGTCTGATATCACCCTATAGAATGCAGCATATGTCTGATATCACCCTATAGAATACAAGATAAGTACCAGATATCACCATGTAGAATAAAGGAGGATATGTCTGATAACAGCCTATAGAATACAGGATATGTCTGATATCATCCTATAGAATGCAGGATGTGTGTGTGTGTGTGATATCCCCCTATAGAATGTAAGATATGTACGAGATGTACATATATAGAATGCACAATACAAGCCAGATATTATCCTATGTGTGACATCCCTCTATAGAATGCAGAATATGAGCCAGATTTCACCCTATAGAATGCAGACTATGTGCCTGATATCACCCTATATAATGCAGGATATGCACCAGATATCATCCTATAGAATGCAGGATATGTCTGATAACACCCTATAGAATGCAGGATATGTGTCTGATATCACCCAATAGAATGCAGAAAATGTGCCCGATACCTTATAGAATTCAAGATACAGAGTACAAGATATGTACCCAATATAACCCTATAGAATACAGGATGTGTGTGTAATATCACCCTATAGAATGCATAATATGAGCCCCAAATCACCCTATAGAATGCAAGATGTGTCTGATAATACCCTATAGAATAATGTTATGTGTCTGATAACACCCTATAGAATGCAGGATATGTTTGCTATCATCCTATAGAATGCAGGCTGTGTGACTGATATCACCTTATAGAATGTAGGATACAAACCAGATATCATCCTATAAAATGCAAGAAATGGGTGATATCCCCCTATAGAATGCAGAATATGAGCCAGATTTCACCCTATAGAATGCAGGATATGTGCTTGATATCACCCTATAGAACGCAGGATATGTGCCTGATATCACCCTATAGAATACAGTATATGTCTGATATCACCCTATAGAATGCAGGATATGTACTAGATATCACCCTATAGAATGCAGGATATGTTCCAGATATCACCCTATTGAATGCAGTATATGTATGTACCAGATATCACCATATAGAATACAGGATATGTTCAAGATATCACCCTATAGAATGCAGTATATGTTTGATATCACCCTATAGAATGCAGAATATGTGCCCAATATCACCCTATAGAATGAAGTATATGTCTGATATCACCCCATACAATGCAGGATATATGATATTACCCTATAGAATGCAGGATATGTGACTGATATCACCCTATACAATGCAGGATATATGGTATTACCCTATAGAATGCAGGATATTAATGGTATATCAACCTATAGAATGCAGGATATGTGTCTGATATCACCCTGTAAAATACAGGATATGTACCAGATATCACCCTATAGAATGCAGTATATGTTTGATATCACCCTATAGAATGCAGAATATGTGCCCAATATCACCCTATAGAATGAAGTATATGTCTGATATCACCCCATACAATGCAGGATATATGATATTACCCTATAGAATGCAGGATATGTGACTGATATCACCCTATACAATGCAGGATATATGGTATTACCCTATAGAATGCAGGATATTAATGGTATATCAACCTATAGAATGCAGGATATGTGTCTGATATCACCCTGTAAAATACAGGATATGTACCAGATATCACCCTATAGAATGCAGTATATGTTTGATATCACCCTATAGAATGCAGAATATGTGCCTAATATCACCCTATAGAATGAAGTATATGTCTGATATCACCCCATACAATGCAGGATATATGATATTACCCTATAGAATGCAGGATATGTGACTGATATCACCCTATACAATGCAGGATATATGGTATTACCCTATAGAATGCAGGATATTAATGGTATATCAACCTATAGAATGCAGGATATGTGTCTGATATCACCCTGTAAAATACAGGATATGTACCAGATATCACCCTATAGAATGCAGTATATGTACAACATATCACCCTATAAAATGCAAGATATGTGCCAGATATCACCCTATAGAATGCAGGATAAGTCTGATAACACCCTATAGAATGCAGGTTGTGTGTCTGATAATACCCTATAGAATGCAGGACATGTGCCTGATACCCTATACTATAGGGTGTTATCAGGCACATATCCTGCATTCTATAGGGTGATATCTGACTCCTATATTGCATTCTATAGGGTGATGGGCATTTTATAGGGTGATATCTGGCACAAATCCTGAATTATATAGGTTGATGTTAGACATGTTGCCTGCATTCTATAGGGCCTATAGAATGCAGGCAACATGTCTAACATCAACCTATAAAATGCAGGATTTGTGCCAGATATCACCTTATAAAATGCCCATCACCCTATAGAATGCAATATATGAGTCAGATATCACCCTATAGAATGCAGGAGATTTGTTTGATATCACCCTATAGAATACAGGATATGTTTGCTATCATCCTATAGAATGCAGGATACAAGCCAGATATCATCCTATAAAATGCAGGATATGTGTGATATCCCCCCATAGAATGCAGAATATAAGGCAGATTTCACTCTATAGAATGCAGGATATGTCTGATATCACCCTATTGAATGCAGTATATGTCTGATATCACACTATAGAATGCAGTATATGTCTGATATTACCCTATAGAATGCAGATTATGTACTAGATATCACCCTATAGAATGCAGGATATGTACCAGATACCCTATAGAATGCAGGATATGTCTGATATCACCCTATAGAATGCAAGATATGTACCAGATATCACCATATAGAATACAGGATATGTTCAAGATATCACCCTATAGAATGCAGTATATGTTTGATATCACCCTATAGAATGCAGAATATGTGCCCAATATCACCCTATAGAATGAAGTATATGTCTGATATCACCCCATACAATGCAGGATATATGATATTACCCTATAGAATGCAGGATATGTGACTGATATCACCCTATACAATGCAGGATACAAGCCAGATATCATCCTAAAAAATGCAGGATATGTGTGATATGCCTCTATAGAATGCAGAATATGAGCCAGAGTTCACCCTACAGAATACAGTATATGTCTGATATCACCCTATTGAATGCAGTATATGTCTGATATCACCCTATAGAATGCAGGATATGTGCCCAATATCACCCTATAGAATGCTGTATATGTCTGATATCACCCTATACAATGCAGAATATACATGATATTACCCTATAGAATGCAGGATATAAATGAGATATCTCCCTATAGAATGCAGGATATGTACCAGATATCACCCTATAGAATACAGTATGTCTGATATCACCCTATGGAATGCAGGATATGTATGATATCACCCTATGGAATGCAGGATATGTACCAGATATCACCCTATAGATTTCAGGATATGTTTAAGATATCATCCTATAGAATGCAGTATATGTCTGATATCACCCTATAGAATGCATGATATGTATGATATCCCCCTAGAGTATGCAGTATATGAATGCAATATCACCCCTATAGAATGCAGGATACGTCTGATATCACCTTATAGAATGCAGAATATGTCTGATATCACCCTATAGAATGCAGTATATGTCTGCAGTATATGTATGATATCACCCTATAGAATGTAGGATATTCTACTGATAGCTGGGTGCAGGATTCTAGTCCAGTCCCGGTTTTCTCTGTAGGGACATGTCTCTGTCCTCTTGTGCCAGCTGATGGGACATATCCCTGTCACACAACTCTGCGCTGTCAGCATGAGATTACGGCGCCCTCTGCCGGCCGGCACTGGTACTGCCCCCCTGACAAACACAACCTAGAAATCTAAGCGGAGCAATGAAAGCGCCCGTCAGCCCGCACCAGGGATCTGCAGCAGGCTGAGACTAGCTGAGCCCTACCAGCTGTGCCAACAACATAGCAGCCTTTCTCAGCGTGTCCACCTCTGATATGGCTGCATTAACTATTTCTATGCCAGTGCCACCTGCACTGTCTGCCACACACATGTCACACGCAACATAATTAACCCTTCACCAGGCAGCAGACACAAGATACAACTACACCAATGCACTAACAAAACAGCAAGCTTCACCCTTGTTAAGGAGCAGTGGATGCCAGCCAGCACCAGAAGAGTTACATGATTTGTATTTTACACCATGGAGTGGCTGGATATGGGTATCTGCCCCCTTGCCCCCTCTACATGGGCACCACCAGACATGCATGCCATGGATTGCCGTCATTGCACAGTACAAGGGCAAGTTCTGCTGGCAGAAATGCAGCCCAGTAATGCCCCGTAGGGTGCCAGGAGAGCGGGAGAGGGGCAGCACTGGGCACTACCTGAGCATCATTGCAATACCTCGGGGTCCATGGTGGCACCAGAATAACACGCTCCTTGTCCCTAGCCTCTGCCCCCTCCTCTGCCATCCGGGCATATTCCCCCCTCATACCTCTGAGCTGCTCTCCTGCGCTCCGGGGGCAGAAGGGTGAGTGCCCCGGCCGGCGGTGTCCAGTGCGGGGATCAGGCTGGCAAAAGGTCCATGCCAGGGAAGCGCTCAGTGCAGGGTGTGTGTGCTGCAGAGATCCCTCCAGGAACTGCCTCCCATTCCCCGGCTCAGCCAGGAGGCTCCGAATGTAGGCTCTGCCTCCTGCTACTGGGTGCGAGCCTTAAAGGGGCAGCTCTGCAAGACCTACCCCCAGACACAACACAGGGCAGCTCTGCAACACCTTCCCCCAGAAACAACACAGAGCAGCTCTGCAACACTTACCAACAGACACAGCACAGGGCAGCTCTGCAACACTTACCCCCAGACACAGCACAGAGCAGCTCCGCAACACTTACCCCCAGACACAACACAGAGCAGCTCTGCAAGACCTACCCCCAGACACAGCACAGAGCAGCTCTGCAACACTTACCAACAGACACAGCACAGAGCAGCTCTGCAAGACCCACTCCCAGACACAGCACAGAGCAGCTCTGCAAGACCTACCCCTAGACACAGCACAGAGCAGCTCTGCAAGACCTACCCCCAGACACAGCACAGGGCAGCTCTGCAACACTTACCCCCAGACACAGCACAGAGCAGCTCTGCAACACTTACCTCCAGACACAGCACAGGGTAGCTCTGCATGACCTACCCCCAGACACAGCACACAACAACTCTGCAAGACCTACCCCCAGACACAGCACAGGACAGCTCTGCAAGACCTACTCAAAGACACAACACAGAGCAGCTCTGCAAGACCTACCCCCAGACACAGCACAGAGAAACAAATGCCATTGTCAGCAGCACAGGGGTAATATTAATGCCCCACTCCCTGCGTCAGCTGTCAATGGAGGGTGATCTGCGTCTGGGAGTGACCAGGCCGATGTCATCTCCTCAGTGTCATATTATTGTGTCATTACCATTTATTATCAGTGCCCACAGTCACATGACACATCATGCGCTGAGCAGAGAGTTTCTGGAACACTCCTCCAAGCTCTCCCCAGCATCGGAACGCAGCCACCCATATGAGGCCCTACTGAGACTTAGGACTCTGCACGCGGAAGGGCCACAGGTGTGAGAGGAGCAGGGGGTGTCCACTCCCCTCGTATGATCATCTTCTTGCAGATATAAACATACGGAATTTGACCATAAGTCTGGCAGTGACGCACCAAGGGGGGGGTTATGGTTGCCCAGAACCCCCCCCCAGATTGAAAATTGAAGAAAAAATATGTTAAAATGTGCAGGGGCGTGGCTTCGCGGGTGCCGTGAAAGGGACGTGGCCTAGCGGGGATGTGGGGTAGACTGTCATGGAGGATGATGGTCCTGGCCTGTGCTGCAATAGGAAAGCAGGTGAGGATGGTAAATGTGTCACAACATATTTAACAGTGCTTATTCACCGACATAAGCTCTGGTCCATTGTGTAATGTGCTCTACTAATGCCTTGTATACTGCTATTGTTATTAGATCTGTTCCTGCAATATAAAATTACTATTTTAATGTGTAAAAGAAGTAAATTATAAATTACTTAAAAATATAAAAAACCGGGCTTGTTACAGACAATAACAACGCAATTCCTTAATGTAGATTTATTTTGTTTTTATTATTTTTAAATCTACATAATAAACTTCCTGCTTTCACAAACAACGTTAATGGACGTCTTAGATACTTTGGCTGTCAGATAGTACGACCATATTATTAGTATTATCATTTTACATATTTTTTTAACATCATATTAGTTAGCTCTTTACAATTTTAAACAGCACTTCAACCTCTGCTGCATTAGAGTCTAATTCCCTAACACACACACACACACACATACATACATACACACACATACACACACACACACCACACACACACACACACATACACACACACACACACACGCTCACAGTGGGGGCAGGGCGAGAGCAGAGGTTATTTGTAACTTTTTGGGGCTCCAAAATGTTAGGAGATATTCTAATATACCCCACATGTATTACACATATTGGAAACCCCCCTTTCAAAATCCTGCATTTGCCACTGTCTGGATCCAGTCTGGTGGTATTAGCAGCGCCATTGCGTTTCTTGTGCTGGAGGAACATAAATAGTGTTCATAACACCAGGTGCAAAACGCGTCGTCTTAAACCATCGCATTTGCAAGTTATTTCATTTCAGGCTTGTTGTAAGTTTAATTTACGCTCAGACGGTACAGGCAACAACTACAATCCTACCACAATCCGACAGCCAGCTGTGCATCAACCCCTATGACTATGTGTGTATGTATATCTGGGTGTGTGTATCTGTATGTTTGTGTGCGTGTCTGTGTGTATCTGTGTGTGTGTGTGTCTGTGCATGTGTGTGTATGTCTACGTGTGTGTGTGTGTATGTATGTATATGTAGGTATGTATGTGTGCCTGGGTGTGTGTACTTTTGTGTGTATGTATGTGTGCCTGGGTGTGTGTGTATATCTGTCTCTGTGTGTTTCTCTGTGTGCGTGTGTATCTGTGTGTATGTGTGTGTTATCTGTGTATGTGTGTATGTGTGTGTTATCTGTGTGTGTATGTGTTATCTTTGTTTGTGTGTATGTGTGTGTGTGTTATCTGTGTGTGTTTGTGTGTGTCTCTCTGTGTGTATGTGTATCTGTGTGTATGTGTCCCTGTGTGTATGTGTCCCTGTGTATATGTGTGTGTTATCTGTGTGTGTGTGTCTTGTCTGGCAGCCATAACTATGTGATTTGTTGGTGAATAATGAAGGAATGTGACACTCATCAAATGTAGCTATTTAAAGAAAACTTTTTCTGTGCCATCTCTGTATTAATTATCTGAAGATTCCTCTTCTGGCAGCTCCTGAGAGTGCGGAGGAAGTGAGTGCAGCGGGCATGCTGGGATTTGTAGTTCCTCGGCGGCTGGAGAGCACAGGACACAAAAAAACTGGACTGAATTCTGGTGTGTACAGGGAAGTGCTCAGGCTCCGGGTCGCAATGTCCCGCGTCTGGAGACGAGGACGACGGGTGATTATCAGACATTAAGGATAAGGTGTGAATTTTCCCCTAAGCACACAGCGGAGAAAGTGCGTTTAACTGATTAAACATTAAACAGACAAATGAGACGTATTAAATATTAATGAGAGAATGTGCAGTGATACATTGGTTATGTGAGCGTAGCGGAGCCTCTAACATCTAAGATCCCATCCACAGCTCTGAGCGCAGCGACAGCAGAGATCTGATGCCGGATGCCCGAGGCCACTCCCCTTGTACGCACAGGCTTACAGTCCGAGGAGCGCCAAATCCCGCCCCCTCAACATATTGGTCGCATAGATACTTCCAGAGAGAGACAGAGAGGGAATGCCTACACCAGGGGTCCTCAAACTACGGCCCGCGGGCCACATGCGGCCCGCTGAGGACATTTATATGGCCCGCCGGGGCTTCAGAGCTGGTTGTGGCCGGGGATGCTGCTGCGCTCACTGCAGCGCATCTCCGGCCACCTTCCCTGTAGTCCCGCCGCTGCTCTTCTCCTCTGCGGCGGGACGCATGCTCTATGACGTTGCGTGACCTGGGGTCACACAACGTCATAGAGCCTATGTCCCGCCGCAGAGGAGAAGAGCAGCGGCGGGACTACAGGGAAGGTGGCCGGAGATGC
>WWET01002716.1:214348-228653 GCA_011038615.1 Limnodynastes dumerilii | reverse complement strand
ATTGGAATTTTCTAACCGGGGACCCACACCCCTGACCCTAACCCTCTATCTCCCGCAGCCTGACCCTAACCTTCCCTCCCCTGCAGCCTGACCCTAATCCTCCCTACCCTGCACAGAGATAGTTTACTCACCTGGCGATATCAGCGGCGGAAGGATATCGCCGTTTCCGAAGGTGAATGGGTGAAGTATGCCGAACGCCATACTCACCAATTCTAAAAAAATAAATAGAAACTCTGCATGATTCGAAATAGGGACATCCGAGAAGGAGCTTTCGAATGTCCCAATTTCGGTAAGCAGAGTTTCTTAGCAGGAATTTACAACGCTGAGTACCACTGATTGAGAACCCCTGCACTACATTATACTTACATTTTAATATATGTATATAAAAACAGCATTATTTGAAATGATGGAAAATGGTATATGAAGTAAAATATAGTTTATGAGAAGAAAAAAAAGAAAATGTGACATAATAACATTACTAGAGCCTACAGGGGAGTTTTTTTTATTTTAACACTTCATTATTTTATCACCTATATTAGGTTTATTTAATAAATATCTGACTGTTTTCTGGTCACTAAGTCTAAGAGGTGGTAACCAAATTGATAATTGTGCTGGCTTCTGACTGAAGTTTATGTGTTGAAGTAAATAGGTAAGGGGCACAACTCTATATCACAGGGGTGCTGCCTCAGGAGTATATAATTCTTAAAATGGAAAATGGGGAAGGGAAAGAGAAAGGAAAACAGACTCCTTTTAATGAGGTGGTGCACTGTGCTGACCTTTTTCAACACTCAGAGCAGGCCTAATTATTGGTCTGTATTTTAGTGCTCTAAATATCTCCAACAATATCTTAAACAATAATTGTTTCCATGTAGATATACATAGTATCTCAGAGATTGCCACAAAAATGGATTAACCAGAAATAAGAACATGGAATCTGGAATAGTGTGTAATAAAGTTCCTAATCTAGCTAACCAAAATCATATCAGATACACATGATAAGTCGGGATGTGGTTTGCCGCCGAGAACAGCCATTTTACGACGGGCGTTTTCGACAGCACGTTTACGCCATCCCATCATGAGCGACTGTTCCTGCATCACCAAAGACATGGAATCGAAGATCCCCAGCAGAAATCTGTAGCTCTGACTGGTAAGTATTTTTTCCAACCCCAACCCTTTGTTACGACACTCCGGGTTTACCTGGCAGAGATCCGGAGTGGTCGTGGAGAAGAAGGCGAACTGGAGTGACGGCCCGGGTTTACCTCGAAGAGAACCAAGGCGGTCACAGAAGAAAGGGAGGTAGTGACCGAGTAGACTACCGGGGCACGAAGACTTTACTATCGAGTGGACTTCACCAGAGCCCCTGGTGGTGGGGATGGATTTGGCTGCGCCCCAATAGTCTGGACGTGCCCCGTTGAACCTGACTCGAGGAAGAGAAAGGGAAACCCGGAGTGAACACCAAACCGAAGAGAAGGGAGCAGTAAGGAAAGCGGGAATAGAGTCAGACCGGAACTGAGACGGACTACGATCAACACGGAACCAGTTACGGTGGACGGAAGATAGTTCACAGGACTGGACAAAACGGACTAGGGCTCGCGCACTCACAGGCATACAGCGGGACCCCCGAAAGGGTAACATAGACTAGCACTCCAGGAAAGGTTAAATGTATGAGAGGTAGGTGCACACACTAAGGAGGGAAAATCAGGGCAAAATACACACTAGGTAAACAGAGGCAAGGATTGAACAAGGTAAGTGGGCAAGCAACGGTCAGATCACTAGGCTAGCAAGAAGCAAAAGCACTAGGCACACAAGAGAGATAGCAGGTCACAGGTCTGATGGGCAGAGACTATAACCGGCGCCAGACTGCACAAAGGAGGGTGTTAATAAAGAAGGAAGTGAGCCCCAATTGGCCAGAGCAGAGACCAAGCCCCCTGGATGATGATGCATCCCCCTGGCGACGAGGAACGCACAAAAGCCGGCAGACACGTGGAACGCGTGCTTAGAGCAGAAGCGGCGCCCACGTGTGGTAACCAGGACGCGGTAACTAAGGAGGCAGTCGAGCAGGGGAATCCCCGGCGCGAGTACAGGAATCCGCAGCAGAGGTAAGAACTGCTGCGGCCAGCGTAACACCCTTATCCTAATCCTAATCCTCAGCCAAACCCTCCCCTTTCATTACCCTAACCCTAACCATCCCTTCCCCACAGCCTGACACTAACCTTCTCTGATCTATCACCTCCCCACGGGCAAACCCAAAGACTCCCTTTCTTCGATTAATCCCCTCCTCGCAGCCTAACCCTTAGTCTCCTTCTCTAGGTTTCATCCCCTCCCTGCAGTCTAACCCTAAGACTTCCGTTCTACGCTCCATTCCCTACCCGCAGCCTAACCCTAAGACTCCCCTTTTCTCATCCATCCCCTCCCCACAGCCTAACCCTAAGTCTCCCCTTCTCTGATGCATCACCTCCCTGCAGCCTAAACCGAAGTCTCCCCTTCTTCTGTCCATCCCCTCCCTGTAGCCTAACCCTAAGAATACCCTGCTATACTACATCACCTCCCCGCAGCCTAAGTCCACTAACCCGGGGTTGGGTCTTGCATCAGGAACTGTCAGGGCCTGTGCCGGAACTTTGTAAATACTGACCGTTTCGAAATTAGCTGTCGACTGTTTGCATTTCTAAAATGCAATTTTCGGAGCGGTGAAAGGAACCCATAAGTTAAAAGAATATGGTGAATGGATTCAGCAATGAAAAAATACCAAATCAGAAATATAAAAAAAACTGTTTGCACATAGCTGATCCAATGTATCAGGTATTAGTATCTGGAATTATCTTAATTTAATAGGCTAGGAGCTATCTAATTAAGGCTCCTATTAGGCTCCTTGCAATTTTGGCCTCTTACCAGTAGAGGCCACCGTAGTTCAGTTCTGGACTGTCATCTAGAATTCTACCATAGGTGCCGCTGTGTTCAGCCTCTGGGTCAGGTGTCAGGTTTCTGCTTATCATCCATCTTAGATTACACCTGACACCTGGCTATTTATACCCAGGGTTGCCGACTCTCCCGGAATGTCCGGGAGACTCCCGAAATTCGGGCAGTACTCCCGGTATCCTGGGAGAGCCAGCAAATCTCCCGCAAGTGACTTGAGGCCTGTGGTTTCACTGAAACCACGGCCTAAAGTCCTGCCCCCCTGCCTAGCAACACTAGTATACTAGTGTTGCTAGGCACAGGAAGGGACATGATGACGCAATTTGCGGCATCAAGCCCCGTCCCGACCCCTATTTAAAGTTAAAACGGGTCAGTAGGAGCCAGGGAGCGGAGTCTAATGACGCGATTTGCATAACCCGCGTCATTAAGCCCCACCCCCTGCATGCGTCGCTAGCTTCTCTCCGGGATCTCCCAAATGTCGGCAACCATGTTTATACCTTGCATGATCCAGCACTCATTGCCTGATCATTGATTGTCTTTTCAGTCTGTGTTGTACTCTGTATTCTCTGGATCCTATACCCTCTGGTTTATTTCTTCTTGCTTATTTTTGCTCCTTTGTTTGTTTCTGTTTGGTCTTGTTTATCCCTGCTGTTATTTCCACCTGTGCTCTGTTTCTGTCTGTATGTTATTTTTTACCTATTGGCTTCTATTAGTTTTCAGTGTCTTGTTTATCTGCATCTGTACCTGTGTCATTGCTTTAATCCTGTGCTATTTGTTATTGTTACTGGCTGCCTTTGTTCCTATTGCCTTGTGTTATATTTCATTTATTTTCTTTCCTGCTATCAATCTTTGCCTGTACATCTTATTTTTGTTTATCTGCAATAAACTGTTTTTCTTTTCCCCAAATCCTGTCTTTGGAGTATATCACACAGAGAGTTCATGACACATTATACAGTTGCCCATTATGCACAGGTTAAGGTTAAAGGTTAGGGTAGGATTAAGACACGGAATTGCCTTACGTGCAAGGGGAGGCCACTGCCTTCCAAGTATAGAATATAGAACTGCACTTAGCGAGCACTGTGCTTACTTATACCCCTTTCACATCACCACCCTGGCAATATCCTGGGTTCTCAGACCCTGGATATTGCTGGGGCAGCAGAGGATCCCAGGGTCACAGACCCCGTTTCACACTGCAGGGCAGACCCGGGAAATTCAGAGACCCAGGTCTGCCCTGTCGTCATCAGACAGAGTAATTTGTTTACTGTTGTTCTGGCAGCACTTGTTGCCAGGGCAACAGTAAAAAAAATTGCACCAATCAAGTGCGTTAGGTGCTACCTGGCTTGAAATACCCGGGTAGCACCTTTCACACTGCACCCCTACCCGTGTCGGACCCGGGTCCACCGGAAATACCCCTTTCACGTCTCCACGAAATACCTGGGATTTTGCAGAGACCCGGGTTTTTGTCGAAAATCCTGGGTATTTCATGATGATGTGAAAGGAGTATAAGTTCCAAATCAATTTCATTGTGCACAACATCTAGTGTGTATGCTGTTTTAACTTTTATAAATTCTTTATTTTGACAATTTTTCAATAATAACAGCGGTTACAATACAGTGCACAACAACTTAAATGCAGGTCACAGAATTGAGACAGAAGAACAGCGCATCAGTACTCCCAGTGCCCACCAATCAAGGTTTTTCTTAATTTCCCTCCATCATTCCACAAAGTGATGGAGGTAATATAAAAGAGGGTAAGCACTGTAAAGCTGTTCAAACACAGTGTACTTCTTGTACTTATACTTAACTTTCTTATACATTGAAAAGAACACAACAGACTAACTACGAGGACAACATAGAAGACAGGGAAATACAAAAAGGGGGGGGGGTACTTGTTTTTATTTCAAATAGATGCGTGAAAATTGTCAAGGAGCATCTCTGTGTTTGTAGGGAAGAGAAATACCCTGGTCTGGTGAATCACAATATAATCAGACCCTTGCGTTTGTTGGGGGTGGAGAAATATGTGAGAAATAGGAGGAGGATGATTTAAATTCCAGCCAGTATATCCAGGTTGTTGCAAATGTCTGGGCCTGGTCAGCGGGGGAATATAACAGTTCCTCCTTAGCCATATAATGGTCTATGCGTTGGAACCATTCTGAGATAGAGGATGGCTGGTCTGATTTCCAATGTCTCGGGATTAAGGATTTTGCAGCATTATTAAGGTGCTTGAGGAGTGATTTTTTTGTACCGGGAAATTGGCATATCTGAGAAGGAGAGGAGCCAAAATGCGGGCGAAGTCGGGACCTCATCATGTGTGATAGTTTGAGACAGTTGTATAATTTGGTTCCAGTAGGGAGAGATTTTTGGGCAGGACCACCATATATGTATGAAAGTCCCCACTTCCTGGTCACATCGCCAGCAGGAGGCCGAAATAGCAGGGGAGATCTTGTGTAATAAGGTAGGGACTCTATACCACCTAGACAAAATTTTATATTGTGTCTCGGTGGCTACCACACTTGATGAGCATGCTTGAGTCATCCGAAAGACCCTCGTCCAGGCTTCCTCGTCAAAGACCCCAGGGAGATCCCTCTCCCAGGCCTCCACAAAGTGCAAGGGACCCTCGAACAGGAGGTCAATTAACATCCCATAGAGCAGGGAAATGCGGTGCAGCGGGAGGTTGAGAGCAACACATAATCGCTCAAAAAGAGAAAGAGGCCTAGAAAATTGGGACCAATTGTCACCAGCCTTGCAATAATGGCGTAGTTGGAGGAAGCCCCAAAAGTCTTTCTGTAATAGAGGAAAATTTTCCCTCAAGTCTGCAAAGGACAGGAGGTTCCCCCCTTGCACCAACTGGTGAACCCTATGAAGGCCTGCTTTCCCCCATCTGGAGAAAATGCTTGGAGGTTTGCCTGGTGGAAAATCATTATTGTGTGTGATTGGTGTGAGTGGTGAGAGGGGTGAAGAGACCTCTGTTTTGCCACGTAGATATTTCCAGCATTGGAGTGTCGGGCTTATGGTTGGGTGGTGTGACCGTGGTATTGATGGAAGCCAGGGTAGGAGGTGAAAAGGGGCAGGGGCGTGGAAATTCTCTAGAGCGGACCATTGGTTGTATTTCCCAGGTTGGGACCACTCTAATATCCTTGACAACATAGTAGCCCAGTAATAGCCTTTCAAGAACGGTAATTGTATGCCCCCACAAGCTTTCTTCCTTGAGAGGATTGCCATAGAACACCTAGCTTTTTTGCCCTTCCAAACAAACTCCCCCAGGTCTCTCTGCGCCTCTTGAAAAAACACTCTAGGAATGTGTATGGGAAGTGTTTGGAAGAGGTAAAGGAATTTCGGCAGAATGGACATTTTTATGATGTTGGCCCTTCCCAACCAAGAGAAATCCTTATCAGACCAGGAGCGGAGATCTTTTTTAATATTCTTGAGTATGGGGGGGAAATTAGCCTGAAAGATCCCAAGCGGATCTTTGGTAAGAATTACCCCCAAGTATTTAAACTGAGAAGGGTGCCATTTAAAAGGGAATGTTTTTTGGAGATCTTGGGACATGGTTGATGTGAGGTTTATCCCTAAGGCGATAGACTTATCAAAATTTATTTTAAAATTTGATAGGAGGCTATAGCGGTCGAACTCTTGCATAAGGCTGGGCAGAGACATAAGCGGATTAGAAATAGTGGCTAAGAGGTCGTCCGCAAACAGCGCCAATTTAAATTCATAATTCTGGATTTTAATACCCTGAATATCAGGATTTTTCTGGATGGAGCAGGCCAGGGCCTCCATGCACAGGACAAATATCAACGGGGACAGGGGGCATCCCTGTCTCGTCCCGTTAGAGATGCCAAATGTTTTGGATAGGCCCCATTGATTCTGACCTGGGCAGAAGGGTGGTGGTAGAGTGCTAGAATGCTATGAGTGCAGGCTGGGCCAAGACCCAGGTGCGACAAGACCCCCCTCAGAAAAAGCCAATCTACCCGGTCAAAGGCTTTTTCAGCATCTGTGGACAGAAGGATTGACTCGGGGGAACCAGAGGCAATATGATGGAGAAGCCCAATGATCTTGGTGGTGTTGTCCCTGGCCTCTCGACCCGGGACAAAACCCACCTGGTCGCTATGGATAATATGGGGAAGAAGAGGTTTTAACCTATTGGCAAGGACCTTCGCATATAGTTTCAGGTCCACATTTAAAAGAGACCAAAAAAGCAAAAGAAACAACACACAAATAAAGTATGTTGTAGGTACCTTTAAATAGTGCAACACCTTATGAATAAGGAGTCAGCTGTCGCTATAAAACATATCCGTTTATTACAGCCATTAAAAACATAGAATAGTAATAGGACAGGGCGAAAATATTAAAACAATAGTAGTAGCATCACAGAAAATAGAATTTTATAATGCAATACATGGAGCTCAAAGCAAGCAAGCCTAACTAACTATGAGAGGCAAGGCAGCTGTCCCTAATAGACAAACTAATGGCCTCACGGCACATGCTTCGCACCTCGGTGCATATCTTACAGCGTACAGCGCGTTACGCCCGCTGTACGGGCTTTGTCCAAGGCGTCTTGGACAAAGCCCGAACAGCGGGCGAAACGCGCGTCAGGCTGTAATACTGGAGACGGGGACTCTGCGCGAAGGACCGTGTGCACCGGCCAGCAGATGTCCGCACTCTCCCGTTCATTGTGGTAGCCCTGGGAACTGAGAGCCGCAAGCAGCATTGGTTTACAGTCAGTGAGTGTAGGGTAAGATATGCACCGAGGTGCGAAGCATGTGCCGTGAGGCCATTAGTTTGTCTATTAGGGACAGCTGCCCTGCCTCTCATAGTTAGTTAGTCTTGCTTGCTTTGAGCTCCATGTATTGCATTACATAATTCTATTTTCTGTGATGCTACTACTATTGTTTTAATATTTTCGCCCTGTCCTATTACTATTCTATGTTTTTAATGGCTGTAATAAACGGATATGTTTTATGGCGACAGCTGACTCCTTATTCATAAGGTGTTGCACTATTTAAAGGTACCTACAACATACTTTATTTGTGTGTTGTTTCTTTTGCTTTTTTGGTCTGTATTAATTGTGTTAGGTGCCTATAGGAGCACCCTTTCATATTTCTTGGCTAGTATATAGGCCCCTGTCTTGTGATTTGCTGGTGCGACTATTTTTTGGTTTGTCACATTTAAAAGAGAGATGGGTCGGTAGCTACCACAAATATTAGGGTCCTTACCCTCTTTAGGTATAACAGTGACATGAGCCGATAATGATTAGGGAGAAAATTTAGACCAATCTGCGATGCAGTTAAAGGCCGTAACCATGAGGGGGGCAAGATGTTGTTTATAAGCCTTATAATATGAAATAGGGAACCCATCTGGGCCAGGGCTTTTACCGTTAGGGGAGGATTTGATGGCGAGGTCAAATTCTTGGATGGTAAAGGGGGCTTCTAAAGAGGCTATTATGTCTTCCGACAGTCTGAGAAAGCCGCAGTTGACTAGGTATTCCTGAATCCTAGTTTCCTTATCGAGAAGGGTCGAGGGGGTTTGATGAGGTTGGAGATTATAGAGGTCTGCATAGTATTTATGGAAAGCTGATGCAATTTGGGAGTCCAGATGCTGGACAGAGCCCTGATTATTTTTAATAGAGGGGATAAAGGTGCGGGCTCTCTCTGCTCGCAGAGCTCTCGCCAACATCTGGCTTGGTCTATTCCCCCAAAGATAGTACCAGCTCTTGCACCTCTGGGCTGCGCATTTGGTCTGAATATTTAGTTGATCTAGAAGGGACTTACGGGCTTCTGCCAGTTCCTTGAGCGTGTCAGGGGCGAGGGACTGCTTGTGGCGGGCTTCAAAGGAATGTATCTTCGCTAGAAGTTTGTCTATGTAGGCCTCCCTTTGCTGTTTAAGGTATGTCCCCAGCTTTATGCAGTAGCCTCTGAGAACACATACGTGGGCTTCCCAAACTGTCAATTTAGAGACCTCCTCTGTATCGTTAAGTGCCACATAGTCAAGAATTTCTTTTTCAAGCTGGGAGCGAGTTACTACGTTCTGAAGAATTGATTCGTTGAATCTCCACATCCAGGCCTTGTGGGTTTCTCTCTGGAGCGTAAGTTTAAGGAAAATCAGAGCACGATCCGACCAAATAATATTTCCCACCCTGGCTTCCAGTACATTATGTAAGTGCGTGTGATCAATGAAGAAATAATCTATCCGAGTGTATGTGTGGTGAACATGGGAGAAGCAGGTGTAGTCTCTATCAGTGGGGTGCAAGGTCCTCCAAGTGTCAACCAGTCGGTGCTTGCGGAGCACTCTCCTTACCTTTCTTGCGTCCCGCTGCGACCCAGAAGAAGTCCCAGAGGAGGAGTCGGTCAGAGGATGAAGCGGCCAGTTAAGATCTCCCCCCCACCACAAGGGTGCCTTCACGGAGGGGCTCCACCTCCGCCAGGATCTGAGCGAGAAAATTGGGTTGATTAGCGTTTGGAGAGTATATATTTACAAAAGTAAATGTCTGGTCAAAAATCTTCCCCTTCACCAGCAGGCCCCTTCCCCGTTCAACCATTGAATGTAGGGATGTTAGTGGGAGGCGCCTAGAAAATAGGATTGCCACGCCCCTGACTTTCTTATGTGAGCAATTACTGTAAAATGTAGTGGGGTAATGACAGCTCTTGATCACTGGAGCCTTTGGGTCCTTAAAGTGGGTCTCCTGGAGGAAAGCCACATCAATCTTATCGGAGCGAAGAGTCCGAAGGAGAGTGTATCTCTTCTCGGGGGAATTAAGCCCCTTCACATTCAGGGATGCAAGTTGCAGGCGAACTGGTGTAGAACTAGTCATAGTGTTGGTGTGAGGGAATGAAGCTTAAGAAAGTTCCAACTTAAATCTACATAAGAAATGGCGGATTTAGATTGCTCCACGACAGCAAGTGTACAAGAGGGGGGGGCGGACACACAAGGAAGGAGGGGAGACGACAGACATACAGAACAAATACAAATATACAGTGCAAAAAACATTTGAAAGCACTCTGGACCTAAGGTCCACCGGGATAGGCCCAGGAAAAGGAGATAGGAAAATAGTACCATGGGTACCCAACCATGTGGGAATTTACAGGCACTTAGACAACCTATCTACAAAAGCCTTGACAGCGAAGACAAGGGTACTAACAGAATGAACATCCATCTACACATTTTCCTATAGTAAGGGAACAACTACAACCTTTATTGATTAGCCACCTATTATGAAATTAGCATAAAAAGTCCAGGGTAGAACTAAGTGGCTTAACTTACCCATTGCTGGGGCAGGAGTACCTAGCTACCTGAGAACAGGAGAAAAACTTATATATATACATTTATATCAAAACACAAAAAGATACAGGCAGCCAGGTCCATTCCAGCTACTGAGTCTTAGTAGTGAAACTACGTGAAGAACTGAGGATTTGAAGATCTGGGCAGGATAGGTCAGGTCACTTCTGGCTCTGCTCTGCTTGGGCGGTTCTTGCGTCTCACTGTCTGCCAGTTGGAACTGGATGGGGTAGAGTCCTGAGATGCGGCATGGGCCAGTTGATGCCAATCTGGGAGGGGCATCTGGGGGATGCCCATAGCTTCACAGAAAGTCGGCAGATCCACCAGAGATTGGATGGTGGCAGTTTTACCGCTATGTGTTGCCCTGAGACTTAGAGGGAAGCCCCAGCAGATATTTTATCTGGTGTTTCCAGAGTGACTCTGTAAGGAGCTTCAGAAGGCGCCTTTGGGAGAGGGTACGCCAGGATAGATCTTGGTATATCTGTATACGCTGGCCTTGAGAGTATCCGCCGCTCTGGCTTTCTGAAGAATAGCCTCCTTCATGGAGAAGTAATGTAGGCGACAGATGATATCCCTAGGGGGCTCCGTTGAAGGGCGTCTAGGACCCAGGGCACGATGGGCTCTGTCAAATTCAATAACAGTGTTGGGGTCTGCTCCCAGCAAGTCATTGAAGATAGCCGTCAAGGCATCTATGATCCCCTGTGGTGGTATGTCCTCCGAAAGTCCCCTGATGCGCAGATTGTTGCGGCGGCCCCGAATGTCGAGGTCCTCCAGCTGGACTTCCATGTTGCGCAATTCACATGAGCACGACTCCAGGGATTGCTGTAGCTGTGCGACTGTTCTTCGTGGGCTTCCTCTAGTCCTGAGACTCTGGATGAGATCTGCGTGATTTCAGTGCGTAGAGGACCAATTTGAGTTTGAAGCTGATCCTGGAGCCTCTTTTCCAGGTCTTTTATATCCCTCTTAGTGGGCATCGAATCCAGCCGGCGAAGGATTTCTCCAACAGCGTCAGGGGGAAGCGCAGAGGATGCCATTTGCGGGGCGCGCTGGGAGTTCTCCCCGTCTTCAGAGCGCGGTGAAGAAGCTGGAGAGGAGATAGGCGGGGATGAGGCTATTGAAAAGAACTGATGCAAGTCCGTTTGGGCAAGTGGCGCCTTCAGTTTAGGGGTACTTTTGGCCGCAGTACTCTTCCTACCCATCCTAAGCGTAGAAGATCTCAGTTGTAGTTATACAAACATTTCTAGTCTAGTGGACGATCGGAGCTGCTCTCCCCTTCAAGGAGTGTCAGTAATCATTAATAGTCAAGCATGACCCACCGGGGGGTGTAGAAGGGTGTGAACCCTCTTGTATACCTCAGAATTTCCCACCTCAGGAATTAGTATGAACTTCTTTTGGTGTTTCAGTGTTAAATTCAGAGAGGTGCAATTTAGAGTTTGGCCAGTAGATGGAGCTCCAGGATAATAAATGAACTGAACGGCCAACAACCTGATGCAGATGGGTTTATACAATCTTGTGAGTTCAGCACTGGTATAATTAACCCATGGAATCTCAGCCAAAGCACTAGAGGACTAGAGGAGTGCCAACCTGGGAGTGCTGTCAAAAAAGGCGGAGAGTGGTGGCAAAAGAGGGGGGGGGGGGGACAATGGAGAGACAAGCCCTGCACAGTCTGTGATGACAGGAGGGTACCTGGGTCCCAACTGAGACTGGGACTGAAGAGTTGCAGGGAAGAAGCTCTGCACCATCAGCAGCCTCCGCGGATGTTGTGGTCCGGCTGGGGTCTCTGTGAGAGGCCAGGCAGGATGGCAGGTCCAGCGATGCGTCCAGCAGCAACAGAAGAGCACCCAGTCATGCTGTTTTATCTGACTGATGTTCTATCATCTAGCTTCATGGTATTTGGGCATGCATATGTAAATATACAGCCAAGGCAGTGTAGAATAAAAATCTTAAAAAAAAAAAAAAAAACAGAAAGTTATTGTAGGGTCCTCTGCTAATTTCAACCAGCACTAATGCTGTACAAGCTTGGTGCTGGTAACAAACATTTGGGAGAATAAATGGAGTGGGGTCCTCAAGATTCTTCTGCTACTAGCACTAGGTTTTACTGGTCTGGGCTTGTGGAAACATAGAGGTTGTACCCATAGTGTGGGGTCAGGGGGGGACTGCTGCTCTCTAGAAGAGCTGTAGTAGGCAGCCCACTGTGAATCATGACTGCATGTCCATGGTGCTCTACCCCCTATGTAACTTCACCTGTAACATCACATAGGCAGAGCACTGCGGCACGTGTCCTAAACCCCAAAATTTCTGCTGGCGCCCTGGAAAGGCGGTGCTATAGCTTTGAATGAAAGCTATATGCTGTTTATGAGCCAGTCACACAGAATTGTTAGTAGCAGGGCTGAGGGAAAGAAAAATGTTCACGTTTATGTTAATCATGTAACTGAAATGAAAACTGGATAGTAAAGTATTTGTAAATAGATTAGAGAAATGTTAAAAGGTGGGTTGATAAATGTTGTAAGATTGTCTGAAGAGGTGTTTTAAGAGAGTGCCTTTAAAGTTTGGAGAGTAGAGGATAGTTTGAATGGGTGAGGAAGGTTATTCCAGAGAGTGGGTGCAGTCCAGGAGATGTCCTGTAACTGGGAATCATTTCTTTAAGATAGAGGAAAGCTGTATATAATGTGAAGATCTTCAAAAATGAGCTGGGATATATCTTGAGAGGAGTGATAATATGTATGTGGGTACAGTCTTAGGGGTAGATCCAGAACTACATTTGCAATACGTTTCCTCGCATAGCGTATTTACGCGTGCGTGCCTTCTATACACTCCCCTTGTCACACCCCTTGAATGTACGTATTTTGACCAAGATACGCTTTCCAAACCCTACCTTAACTTTTGGCAACGTAACCGATGTGATCCGCTCACGTACGTATGGGCAACACGTATTTACGCAGCTAAGCACGCCCATACTGTACACTTTAAATACAAACCCCCGCCTACATAACGTATTTCAGACGCATTTTGGACTCACGTAAAATTGGCACGCCCACACGTAAGTATTTACGTGACACATATACGTGAATGCCCCATACGTTCACATTTACGCTACGTTACGGAGCGTATTTTCTATGATTCGCATGCGCAGTACTTACAAAAACGCGATTTTACGTCTCCGCCACACGTAAATTCGCTCACAAGCGTTGATCTGGATCTGGCCCTTAGTCATTGCTTTGAAGGTTAGCAAAAAGATTTTTCTATTTGACTCTCTAAAGTACAAGCAACCGATGTAGAGGCTTACAGAGTGGACCTGCTCTAGAAGGGTGTTTTAAAAGGAAAACCAGTTTAGCTGCTTCATGCAGTATAGACTGTAGGGGGGTAGTATTATATTGTTCGAGTCCAGTAAGGAGAGCATTACAATATGCAGCACAGGAGATGACTAATATACTAATTAATACATGCATGCACATATAATGGGCAGAGCTGGATGCTGCCTGCTGATTTTCATACGCACCTGAATCAGCCTTTTTATTTCAGTAAAGTTTTTTTTGTTAAACTTTATTTGTGTGTCAATTTAAATTTTTGGTCAACCGTGATGTACTGAGAATGCTAGCCATCAATAGTAACCCCTCTAACAACACTGTAATTGCAACCCAATTAGGACATCTATGTTATGAATTATACAAGGATATAACCAGGGACCCGATGGTATGTTGGACGAAATATCTGGAAGTAGACTTAACTTAACTGTGGGCAGGTGTTTGATGGGGGGACTGTCTTGGCTGCAGTACACTGCAGGTTGCTAAACAAGTAACAGCCCTGGGACAATCGAAGAAGCTGTTGAGAGGTGGACAGACAGACACGAACATGGTGAATGGTAATAGACAGGAGCACTGTTGTAATGGAGGTACTTAAGGAGATACCCAATAACACTAGAAAACCGCTGGAGTAGTACAATACAAGGGAATCAAGTGAGCTTGATAAGCAATAATAGAAGGGTAATGAGAAAAGAGCTGGAATCTCCTACCAAGGGGGAAGACAAATGTCCTGAGCCTGACTGGAAAAAGGACGTCCAAAAGCAGCCAAAGATGGAAAAGGATCCCGGACCAAGTCTTGGTCCGGGATCCTTTTCC